>CAXITT010000397.1:708583-757105 GCA_964033795.1 Lymnaea stagnalis | reverse complement strand
AGAACCTTTTGCCCTTGTAAAAGGAATTCTGTGTTGATTAGCCTTGTAAGCTTTGTTTCCAAGTGACTTCTATTACACATGTATTGTAGATGATATTTTTACCAGAGAATTCGGAGGTAATATTTAGTAGCCTAACTCCAGTGGGTATTGATATTTTGGATTATAAATTATTTTTTTTAAAACAAATTGTTTGTTTCTTTTATGTGATAAACATTTTTTTTAAAATGTCTTTTTCAATAAATTTCAAACAAATAATGTACTTTGTTTTTCCAGGGCATTAATTCAATCTATTATTACATTAATTACATAGGAAAACCCCTTTTTTTAAAAAACTCTTTTTTTTTTAATGATCTTGGGAAATCTTGGGAAAATTGTTCACCAAATCTTGGGAAATTTTAAAAATGTGAGTGGCAGCCCTGAAACCGGATACAAAACAATAACTTATAATGGTGGACAACGAGGTTATCTGAATAAGCCCAGAAATAAAAAAGCCGATCGTTTCTGGGCCCGTTGGCTCAGATCAAGATGTAGTGTGTGTTCTAAATATTCTTATCCCGCCGGGTTACCCAATCTGGTGGAATGAACGTGATCACCCGCCTGGTTTTTAGCCTGGGTCAGGACAATTGTAAGAACAATAAAGAGAGCCACCACCACCAAGCCTTCAAGGCTAAAATTTGCCAAAATAACAATCCAATCCCCTCTCCTTGGCCTATTGGCTAAGATCAGGATGTGACGTCTGTATTTATCCCGCTGCCGGTTTACAAAACTGGTTTGGGTAAACATGATATAGGCCTATCACTTGATTTTCAGCCTGGGTCGGGGTGATGGGTAAGAACAATAAAGAGAGCCACAAGGCCAAAATAACAATCCAATGCCCTCTCCTTGGCCTATTGGCTAAGATCAGGATGTGACGTCTGTATTTATCCCGCTGCCGGTTTACAAAACTGGTTTGGGTAAACATGATATAGGCCTATCACTTGATTTTCAGCCTGGGTCGGGGTGATGGGTAAGAACAATAAAGAGAGCCACAAGGCCAAAATAACAATCCAATGCCCTCTCCTTGGCCTATTGGCTAAGATCAGGATGTGACGTCTGTATTTATCCCGCTGCCGGTTTACAAAACTGGTTTGGGTAAACATGATATAGGCCTATCACTTGATTTTCAGCCTGGGTCGGGGTGATGGGTAAGAACAATAAAGAGAGCCACAAGGCCAAAATAACAATCCAATGCCCTCTCCTTGGCCTATTGGCTAAGATCAGGATGTGACGTCTGTATTTATCCCGCTGCCGGTTTACAAAACTGGTTTGGGTAAACATGATATAGGCCTATCACTTGATTTTCAGCCTGGGTCGGGGTGATGGGTAAGAACAATAAAGAGAGCCACAAGGCCAAAATAACAATCCAATGCCCTCTCCTTGGCCTATTGGCTAAGATCAGGATGTGACGTCTGTATTTATCCCGCTGCCGGTTTACAAAACTGGTTTGGGTAAACATGATATAGGCCTATCACTTGATTTTCAGCCTGGGTCGGGGTGATGGGTAAGAACAATAAAGAGAGCCACAAGGCCAAAATAACAATCCAATGCCCTCTCCTTGGCCTATTGGCTAAGATCAGGATGTGACGTCTGTATTTATCCCGCTGCCGGTTTACAAAACTGGTTTGGGTAAACATGATATAGGCCTATCACTTGATTTTCAGCCTGGGTCGGGGTGATGGGTAAGCACAATAAAGAGAGCCACAAGGCCAAAATAACAATCCAATGCTCTCTCCTGGGCCTGTTGGCTAAGATCAGGATGTATTGTCTGTTTTTATCCTTCCGGGTTACCCAACCTGGTGGAATGAACATGATTACCCGCTTGGTTTTCAGCGTCAGTCAGGATGATCAGTAAGAAAAGAACAAATGAGAGACCCATAAGCTGAAGAGGAACTACCCCTCATATTGCAGTACTTCTGGGTAACCCTTATGAAAACACAAAGATGGGCAACCCTTTCTTTCCAAAAAAGCTACAGCAGTGGCAAAGGTGAGTGAAAAGTAAAATTTACCACACCAATATAATATAAATCATGAAATACTACTATTAATTAAATTAAATGAAGAACTAAGCTCTTATGTTTAATCAAACTTCTACATGAAATTTGATATTCCTTTTTTCATTTAAGCTGCAAAAATGTTTGCAAATTTAATTTTTTGGATTAATACTTGTACTCAAAGCACCCCTAATCTCATTCTCCGCCTGTAATTTCACATCAACAATGCGGTATCTACAGTATCTGTATTTGTCTTGATGAATCTTAGTGCAGAGCTGTCACGTTACTTAAAGAGGCCCCATTCTATTTTTCCGTTCTGTGCCCCCTATAGTCACAATAGTCGATAGTGTTGTGAAAGCAAAATGTTATAGTTTAAATATTTTTCCACATCACAATGATGCCATCATTTTTGGGCTCCTTATTCTCCTTCGCAGAGCCAAGGCGATTGAAAATAATATTGAAATTCCCAGCTTCAATGTTTCAAGATACCTCAGAATACCTGTCATTCAGAATAGTTTTCCACATTTTTTAATGCCATCTGCTTTAACTTCCATAAGCCGGTCCAGTAGCTGAAGAACAGTGTAGGCAATTTCTTCAACTAATTTATTTTTCAAAAGAAATTGTTACGCACTGACTTGTATTGGGAGAAATTAATCTCCTATTTTAATTGGCTCGTTGTAATCAGTGCCTAACAAAGGACGATACCACAGAATCAACAATATTAAAGATACGACCCAAAACAGTTTCTAGTTACAATTAATAAGATTTATTATGTCTAAAGATAATTACAAAAGAAAATAAAATAAAATTACAATCTTCAACTTACAGTATGGTGGATCTCGTACCGGTACACAGTTAATACAATTAGAAATAATGATGCCAATAAATAATGCGAAATAAACACATATAAGTAGGAGCACACAAATACACAAAGAATAAAACACGCCTCGTAATGTTAAGAGAATCTATATGAAAATCTCCGTCCCTCGTCCGTGCCTGTCAATCCCTTATATAGGTGGGTCTACCGACGCCCAAGCCCTGCCTTCGAGACATTTCGAGAAAAATCCCAATCATTCTACCAAATACTATTTGGAACAGATTAATTATTTTTATTCGTTGGCGGCGTAAACAAGAATACATCAAAGACCTAAGCCACACCCCTTTGTGAACACAGCGTCTCATGCGGGGTCAATCAGAGGGCACGCACGAGAAATATGATGTAAACAAGCTCTCTATAACACTTCCCCTCTTAAAAGAAAAAAAATTCATTGTTCAAAAATGGAATTCTTTTTCCATTAAAATTGAAGAAAGTACATTTCTTACTCTCAAAATATTAGACAAAAACTTCTTAATAGCTTATAAACAATAACATAAGTGAAAATTAATTTCTGGACAAAGTATCTGCAATGACATTATCTTTGCCTTTGATGTGTTTGATGTCCAAATTATATTCTTGTAAAAATAGGCTCCATCTTAACAATCTTTGATTTTTGGAGACCATCTTATTCAAAAATGTTAAAGGATTGTGATCAGTAAAAACAAGTACTGAATGTAAAGAACAACTGACATAAAAATCAAATTGTTGGAGAGCAAGAATTAAACCTAAACATTCCTTTTCTACAGTGGAATAGTTTTTCTGATGTGAGTTAAATTTCTTTGAGAAATAAGAGACAGGATGATCTACATTGTGGTCATCTTCTTGAAAAAGAACTGCACCAATGCCAACATCACTGGCATCTACAGCTAATTTAAACTGTTTGTTAAAGTCTGGTGCAATGAGAACAGGAGCATTAGCAAGTATATTTTTAATGTTTTCGAATGCTTCCTGACAAGCATCTGACCAATGAAATTTTGCATTTTTCTTTAACATATTACTTAAAGGAGAAGCAATAACTGAGAAATTTTTGCAAAATTTTCTATAATAACCTGCCATTCCCAAAAATCTCATTAACTGTTTTCTAGTAGTGGGTGGTGGAAGTGATACAATAGCATTTATCTTAGCTTGAACAGGCTTTACATGACCTTGACCCACTATGTGACCTAAATATTCCACAGTTGCATGACAAAATTCACATTTATTTAAATTTACAGTTACATTTGCCTGCAAAAATTTTTTAAACAGAGATCTTAATTGGTTTACATGAGATGAAAAATCTTGACTGTAAATAATTACATCATCAATATAGGCGCTGCAATTTTCCTGGTCAGCAATAATGTTATTTACAAGACGTTGGAATGTAGCTGGGGCATTTTTCATTCCAAACGGCATTACTTTATATTGATATAAACCATCTGGAGTACAAAAAGCAGAGATTTCTTTTGCTCTGTCAGATAGAGGAACCTGCCAATAACCTGATAGTAAGTCTATCTTGGTTACATATTTGGCATCACCTATTCGATCTATAAGATCGTCTATCCTTGGAATCGGAAAGGAATCAGTCTTTGTGAATGCATTCACTTTCCTGAAGTCAGTACAAAACCTGTAACTTTTGTCAGGCTTTGGGACTAAAATACATGGTGAACTCCAGTTACTAGAGCTTGGTTCAATTATATCATTTTCAAGCATGTATTTTATTTCAGACCGGATTATTTCAAGTTTTTCCGGATTGACCCTATAGGGGTGTTGCTTGACCGGAACTGCATTGCCAATGTCAACATCATGTACAGCAATGTTGGTTTTATTAGGCACATCAGGGAAGAGTAAAACAAAATCTGCAATAACAGACTTAACAACATCCTTCTCTGACAATGACAAATGTCCTAGTTTCTTATCTAAGTTGGCCAATACTTCTGAATTTTTAAGTTTATAATTACCAACTTTTTCTGGGACACTTTCAAAGGTTTCAGTAACATTTTCTTTAAGTACTGAAGTTACAGTTGAGATTGTGTTAACATTTGTTTCTGAGGATGGACAATGATCATCACATTTTCTATCAAAATATTCTTTTAACATGTTAATGTGACATAACTGTTTCTTTCTTCTACGATCTGGTGTTAACACAATGTAATTTAAATCATTGATTTTGGACTCAACAACATAAGGACCAAAATATCTAGCTTGTAGGGCCTGCCCTGGTATTGGCAAAAGCACAAGCACTTTGTCCCCTGAAGCAAACTGTCTGAATTTTGACTTTTTGTCATACCAAACTTTCATTTTAGATTGTGAATCTTTTAAATGTGTTTTAGCCAAATTAACGGCATTAAAAGGTTTAGTTTTAAATTTTTGGACATAGTCAAGAAGTCCTTCCGTAGATGCCGATGACATCCACGTGTCTTTTAAAAGTTTAAGAGGACCGCGAACCGTGTGGCCAAACACCAGTTCGAAGGGGCTGAATCCAAGTGATTCTTGAACTGCTTCTCTTGCGGCGAACAGTAGCATGTTGATGCCTTCATCCCAGTCTTTCTCTTGTTCCAGGCAGTAGGTTCTCATCATGTTCTTCAACGTCTGATGGAATCGCTCAAGTGCTCCCTGTGACTCAGGATGATATGCACTCGACAAGCAGTGTTCTATGCCCAACTGTTTCATCACTTGTTTGAATATTCCAGCCTTGAAGTTGGTTCCTTGGTCAGACTGTACAGACTTCGGAAGACCAAACAATGTAAAAAACTTCGTCAAGGCTTTGACGATGTTCGGAGTCTTGATATTGCGAAGAGGAATAGCTTCTGGGAACCTTGTTGACGCACACATGATTGTCAGCAAGTATTGGTGACCTGATTTTGTCTTTGGCAGAGGTCCAACGCAGTCTATAATAACGCGACTGAAAGGTTCTTCGAATGCTGGAATGGGTTGAAGAGGAGCTGCTGGTATCTTCTGATTTGGTTTCCCTACAACCTGACAAGTATGACATGATCTGCAGTAGTCAACCACATCTTTCTTGATTTTGGGCCAAAAGAAGTGCGACGTGATTTTGTGATATGTCTTCTTTACTCCCAAATGCCCTGAAAGTGGTGAGTCATGGGCTAAGTTCAGGACTTCGTTCCGGAATGGGGTAGGAACTACTATTTGATGAACTATCCTCCATTCTTCGTCAGCATTTGCGTCTGGAGGTCGCCATTTTCTCAAAAGTATGTCATCTTGAAGGTAATAACATATAGGGAATTGTTCAGCTTCTTCTTGGGTCAAAGCGTTCTCTCGAAGTTTGACTATTTCTGGATCACTCTTCTGTTCTTCAATAAGTTGCATTCGAGTTGGAGTCTTGTAATTACTAGCCTCTTCATTAAGACTTGCAAAAAATGTTTTTCCCAGGTCAATTTCAGGAAGAATTTTATTGCTTTTTTGTGAAATCTCTTTTGTGGAGATCTTGGAACTCATGGCCCTTGTCACAGCACATGCTGGATACAATTCTTGATCTTCTTCCTGATTTTCATTTAAACAAGGTTCATGAGTAACGATGGGCTCGGCTATCACCTTCCCACCAGCTAAGTCATTGCCTAGCAGCAACGAGATGCCGTCCAATGGTAATGTTGGTCGGACACCCACAACCACAGGTCCGGAGACTAAGTCTGATTTTAGGTTGATGAGATGTAAAGGTACATCTATGCATCCCAGCTCTACACCTCGTAACAGGATGTTGCTCCCAGTAGCAGTAGATTCAGATAAGGGAAGTATACCCTCAAGTAGCAAAGACTGTGAAGCACCTGTATCTCGTAAAATTTTGATTGGTTGTAGACTGGAAAAATCACCTGGCAGTGATACGAATCCTTCCGATATGAAAGGCATGAAGTCTTGTATGACATCAGTAGTTTCTGATGTAGAATTTTGGACCTTGGTAGGTAAACTCTTGTT
Source organism: Lymnaea stagnalis (assembly GCA_964033795.1). Lineage (NCBI taxonomy): Eukaryota > Metazoa > Mollusca > Gastropoda > Lymnaeidae > Lymnaea > Lymnaea stagnalis. Next base: position 750,289 of record CAXITT010000397.1, on the reverse strand, counting down.
GGAGTCTTGAGAACATTCGGCTAGGGTAGAGGAAGTAAAACTCTGGGTAGAGTCGTCAAAACTTGCACACAAGTCCTCAGTAAAACGCCCTCTGGAGGTAGACCTCTTCTTGGAGCAAAAGGATCTTGGCGACAAGCTCATAAAACTCGCAGTCGAAGCAGGAACTTGGCTGGAGTCAGTAAAACTAGCCTTATTGTTCATAATGGAACTCTTTGATGAGTCGTGACAAACCTCTTTGAAGTTTGTATGGACATCTGGAGAGCAAAAACTCTTGAATTTTGAAAATGTGTTTCCAGATGTATGACGAGACGTACAAGCGGAGACTTTGTGTTGTGTACCAGGATGTGTGGTCTTCTCAGTTTTCTTCTTGAGTTTCCAGCAATCATCCCTCGTATGTCCTTCTTTTTTACAGTAGGCACATGTGTCTTTTGCACCAATTTCTTTCGTACCGGGCTTGAATGGTTTTTGTGGAGGTTTACTGTAAGTTGATACAGCTGTCTTATTGTGCCTGTCATTTTTGGTGTCAGATGGATTCTTGGAAAGTTGATGTGAGATGGTGAAGTCGTCGGCTAACACTGCTGCCGTATGTGCGTCACCTTCGCCACGGTCTGCAATATGTATTCGCACCTCAGTACGAACACAGTTCTTGAACTCCTCCATCAGAATGAGGTTCTTGAATTTCTTGAAGTCTGTCTCGGTGTTGGTTGCGTGCAGCCACTTGTCCAGGAGCCGTTCCTTTTCCCGGAGGAACTCAACATGAGTCTGGCCATCACGTTTCCACAGTTCCCTAAACTTTTTACGGTATGCTTCGGGGACACATTCATAAGCCTTAAGTATTAATGATTTTACTAGGTTATAGTCCCCGCGCTGTTCCGCATTCAGGGACACAAAGACTTCAGATGCCCTTCCGGTCAAGGCTGGTTGAAGTAAGGTGGACCACATAGTTTCAGGAATTTTAAAATTTTGGGCAGTTATCTCAAACTGCGCAAAATATTGGTCAACCTCTTTTTCTGAAAATTTAGGGATTACTTTTGCAAATTTAATTGCATCGCAACCCTGACCGGCTGGAGCCGTGAGTCTATTTTCCATTGCTCCTAAATTGGCCGTTATTTCCATTTGTTTTAACTTTATTTTTAGCTCTCTATCTTTTTCTTCTTTCTCTCTCTGAGCTTGTAGCTCCAGCTGTTTAAGCTCTCGTTCTTTATCTAGCTCCAGCTGTTTGAGCTTCAGTTGGAGCTCCATACTTTGATCATTCGGTTGTGTGACTGAGGCCAGTTCATCCTCAGATAACATGTCTTCATTCACTAAGTGAACGATGATCATGTCTCGTATGGTCTTTTTTAACGCCAAATGAGCTACATTTATTCCTAGAGCTTTAGCAATAGAAAATAGCTCCTTCCTAGAACATTTGTCTAATGCCTCTACTGATGGGTTTTCAACATCAAAATCCATTTAGACACAGGCAAAATATAACAATTTTTATACAAATTTAAGCTTAGTGCACACACTAATCTAATTGAATTTAAAGAAAAATTGTAACCAGCTCTGTTGTTGGTATCGTAAAATGGTATCGTGTACTCAAAATTAATCTGAGTATATAAAAGTAAACAGTGGGTCAAAATCCACAGAAAAACACTCAATTTATTATTGGTGTAATAAAAATTATGGATTAAAATTATCCTCGGAAAAGAAACACAATTTGTTAAAATTGGGGTCTAATGAGAATAAAATATGGATTCGGTTATCGCGGACGATGCCCCCAATTTGTTAGAATTGGGGTCTTGAGAAAAATAATAAAATGGAGTCCGCTATATCCGGGACGAGCAACCCAATTTGTTACGCACTGACTTGTATTGGGAGAAATTAATCTCCTATTTTAATTTTAATTGGCTCGTTGTAATCAGTGCCTAACAAAGGACGATACCACAGAATCAACAATATTAAAGATACGACCCAAAACAGTTTCTAGTTACAATTAATTAAGATTTATTATGTCTTAAGATAATTACAAAATAAAATAAAATAAAATTACAATCTTCAACTTACAGTATGGTAGATCTCGTACCGGTACACAGTTAATACAATTAGAAATAATGATGCCAATAAATAATGCGAAATAAACACATATAAGTAGGAGCACACAAATACACAAAGAATAAAACACGCCTCGTAATGTTAAGAGAATCTATATGAAAATCTCCTCTCGTCCGTGCCTGTCAATCCCTTATATAGGTGTAGAGTAAGGCGCTTCCAGAAGGGCTTATGACGTGTTGTTTACATATCTCGGGTTAAGGAGTACATTCCAGAAAGTACCCCGAGTCATTATACCCAATGCGTAATTGGAAGCCGATTGTAAACAAGATACTTCAAAGGCCTAAGCCACACCCCTTTGTGAACACAGCGTCTCATGCGGGGTCAATCAGAGGGCACGCACGAGAAATATGATGTAAACAAGCTCTCTGTAACAAAATGCAGGGATGAAATTTCATTATAAAGAAGCAGTCAACATACAAGGCTTTAATCAACATTAAAATTTTATAAATGTGCATACATATTCCATATCATTTGTCAGACTTGATGCTTATTATATATTATTAAATACAATGAAATTTTGATAAACTTTGATAAATAATAATTTTTAATGGTACAAACAATATTTACCTTAAACAAAATTATATAGGTCCAAACCAAATTCACCACACTAAAAAGGTCCATTCGCCACATGTGTGGGTTGACAATAAGGTTGCCCACCCAGGGCTTTCAACATTTCACATGAGAAGGCAATAAAAAAAAGCTTTGCGAACAAGAATTTTACAATTAAATTAACATAAAAACACATAGGAGAAATCAATGGAACCCAGAAGTATGAGTATCATTTTTGAGTATCTAAATTGGTCGGAAACAAAAAGTTACACTTGTAAAGTGATATTGATATACCCGGTAGTTTCAAAAATGAAACATCATTTCTCCTAAATCTGAAGTGATTATGTCTTCAAAGTAATCTCGCTTCATAATTATTCATTTATTTTATTGTTTATTTTTTATAATTGGGCCTATATTAGGCCTAACCTTCTGAATTTTAATAGTCTATGATTTTCTCCCATTGCAAACATGGTAATATTGCCACTGAGAAACATATTTTTGGGTAATAGGTAAAAATTTGCCCCTCCCTTGATTAACCTGATTTACTCAACACAGCAGAGGTCCCAGGACTCCAACCTGTTTGATATAGATCAAAACAACAATCACTGATGCAGTGAAGAAATTCATACCACACAAGATCTCAAAACCTAAGACAAATCAACCATGGGTTATGGCTGAAATCCAAAGGCTCATATGCAGGAGAGACCGCCAATACAAACGTATTAAGAAGAATGGCTCGGTCGAACTAAAAGCCGAAGTACTGAGGCTCCGAAGAACCATCCAAACGCTTACTGCGCAGATCCTACTGGTACTACCTGAACGGCATCTTCTCAGAGGAAGATACTACCGCCAAGAACAAGCGGTTCTGGAGCTATGTCAAGCATCAAAGGTCAACAAACATCGGGGTTTCCCCCCTGAGATGGGAAGGCAAGTTGACGTCTGAACCCAAAGAACAGGCAGACATACTCAATCAACAGTTCCAGTCGGTCTTTGGGGATGGTAGAGAGTACTAATAAAGATCAATACTCGGAGGTCGAGATTCCATCTCTTAGGACCTTTGGCCGTGAAACATAGCCTAGTAGTCCCTGGGGACTCCGGCCATGCTACTGGGCCTTGAGTAACGGGGTTTTGGGCAGGTTTCTTCCACTCATGAGGGGACAGTTTTGCATCACAGCCCCCCTTGCCCATTGAGTCTTACGGTCTGGACTTAGGGTTGGAACAGCTTTGCTTCCTCTCCGGAGATGACGTTACGTTGCCACCCCCACCGCCCAGGGAGCCGTACATTCCTTGGTGTGGCACGGCTTTGCTTCCACTCCGAGAGTAGTCACAAGCTTAACTTTCTCCCACCGTTCCTGGGAGTTGTGTGGACATGGGTCCAAACGGCTTTACTTCCTCTCCGGAGGAGGCGTTGCGTTACCTCAAACCACCGTTCAGGGAGTGGTTTGGTCTGGACTGTGTCGGGACGAAACGATCGCCTAGGAGCGGCTTTCTCAAGGCCGCATGTTTTTAATCCTCGGCAAGGGTTTTAAAAGAAACTCATGCCTCATATCCATTATCGGCAACACGTAATCATGTTAGCGCGCAACTTCCGTCGCGTTGGAAGTCATGCGTTTGGCTGGGATTTTTTAGCTTCAGAAGGAAAACTCCCCCCTACTAGTCGGGCACGCCACGAAGAGGCAAAATCCTGTGTAACACCACTCGAGCAAGTGATGCTGGACATCGACCTTACAGAGTTCGGCCTTTGCCCGCCCGGGTAGAGAGTACTCAGAAGTTGAGTTCCTTCTGAAGACCAACATGATGAGCACAGCCTACCCCGCCATGGAAGATATCCAGATTTCAGAGAAGGGTGTGCTGGAACTCCTTAAAACCATTAACTCCTACCAGGCATGTGGTCCTGACAACATCAAACCACGAGTGCTAAAAGAATGGCCAATGAAATCGCTCCTGCACTAACAATCCTCTTCCAATCGTCACTATTCACAAGCAACGTTTCAACTGACTGGAGAACAGCGTATGTCACTCCAATCTACAAAAAAGGAGAGCATTACGACCCAGCCAATAACCGCCCTGTATCCCTCACTAGCGTAGTATGTAAACTATTGGAGCACATAATCGTAAGCGCGGTCATGAATCACCTGGAAAGACACTATCTACTCGATGACTGTCAGCATGGCTTTCGAGTCAACAGATCATGCGAGACCCAACTCCTTGAATTTGCTGAAGAATTGACGACCAACTTGGAGAATAGCAAGCAAACTGATGTGCTTGTGATGGACTTTTCAAAAGCGTTTGACCGTGTCAACCATAGCTTGCTATTACACAAACTGCAGAGATATGGGATTCAAGGCACTACCAAAACATGGATCTCTAGCTTCCTCAGCGACCGATGCCAGGCAGTAGTGGTAGGTGGCAAAACCTCCTCCTTTGTCGGTATTAAGTCAGGGGTCCCACAGGGCTCAGTGCTAGGCCCTTGTTTGTTTCTAGCATATATCAATGATCTGCCCGAGAAGCTGACCTCTCAAGTAAGACTTTTTGCAGACGACACAGCGGTATATAGGACAATCATCAACAGCTCTGACCAGAGCCAGCTTCAACAAGACCTCAATCGGTTAGCTGAGTGGGAGATGAGCTGGGACATGGAATTTCATCCTGTCAAGTGCCAGACCCTGTCAGTCTCCAGAAGCAGATCCCCTCTAAACCACTCTTACGAACTGCATGGCCATATTCTTGAGCCAGTTTCCTCCGTAAGGTATCTGGGTGTTACCATTCAAAGAGAGGTCTACTGGGACAACCACATTAACAGTGTGTGCAACCGGGCAAACAAGACTCTGGGGTTCCTAAGGCGCAATCTGAAGATCAGCAACTCAAGCGTGAAAGAAAAAGCCTATAAAGCCTTTGTCAGGCCTATTTTAGAGTACGCTTCTACAGTCTGGGACCCATTTACCCAGAAAAGCATTGACAGGTTGGAGGCGGTCCAGTGACGGGCAGCACACTTTGTCATGAACCACTACAGAAACACCTCAAGTGTTGGCAGCATGCTAAAAACACTGGGCTGGTCAACATTGGAAGAACGACGACGACTATCCAGGCTCTCCATGTTGTACAAGATCAAAAATGGGCTGGTCCACTGCTCCGGAATCAAACAGAAACTCGTTCATCTTCCCCCTAGACAGCGACGAGGCCACGACAGACAGTTCCGGCTGGTAAAAACAAAAACAAAGTACAAGAGCTCCTCATTCCTGCCGAAGACAATAGGGGATTGGAACAAGCTTCCCAAAGCAACAGTTGAGGCACCTACACTCGACACATTTGTGTCTACTGCCTCCTGTATTGCAACTCCCAGTTCGTAACACCACTGCTGAGTAGCCCTTGCAACCAGTGAAGTATCCCCTTGAAACCCATGCACAGTAACATCGCGAACCCCTCTGAAACATAGGAGCCAGAATGATCAATTCATTGATCGTGGGCCCTCAAAATAAAGAAGAAGAAGAAGACAAACTGGTTCCTATAATTTAGTATAATTGACCCATTTTTTTCAGGGCTTTCATCATTTCAATACTATCTTCTATAACAAACAACAAACATTTAACAAATTGGACTAGAACTACAAAAATTAACTTCCAGACCTTTTGTATTTATGCCCACATTGGTGGTTAAATAATAATAGTAAGTAATACATTGAGCCATTCCTTCATTTTCATCCTTACACACACAGATGACAGCAAGTAATCACTAACTCATTCATTTTTTTCAAATTCTTTAATGAATAATTGGAAGATAAAAAATATTTTTGAAGGCCTATGTTTTCTATTACTAGTACTAGTGTAAAACAATGAGAAGAATCATTTATTCATTATTGAACATAGAATAATAAAATAAACTGTAAAAGTGGACTAATTTTTTAAAAAACTACCCACAAATTAGACTAATGTAAAAACTGTACATACAATTAGACTAATTTAAAAACTGTAGGTACAATTCTATGAAAAAAATCACAATGGTGCATTGAAAGTTAATTTTATAAAACAAAGTGGCTATTCGGACCCAGAGAAGAGTGAGAGGTTGGGTTTATTAAAAAGAACATTTAAAATGTTATTGTCGGGTTTGTAAGAAAAAATTTGGTATCAAATGAAAGATAATTGAATAGAATATGTTTGTAAACTTACTTCAATTGAATAGAATATGTTTGTAAACTTACTTCTTCAGTTTAACTAAAATAAACTACCACAAATGACATTGGAATAGCATTTAGTCTATAGGGACCCAGGTCCGAATTGCCGCTATTCGGACCTGGGTCCCTTAAGACTCAATGCTATTAGGGTGTCATTTGTGGTAATTTATTTTACTTAATAATAAAGAATTAGTTTACAAACATATATTGCACTTAACTATCTTTCATTGATACCAAATTTTGTCTTACAAACCCAACAATAACATTTTAAATCGTTTTTTTAATAAACCCAACCTCTCACTCTTGAATCCTGGATAGGAATAGCTGCAACCTTTATAAAATGGCTGCTTCTCCTGGGTCCTCACTTGTAAAAATTTAATTTCTCATTTTTTGTTTTTCAACTCATAATACATTTTAACTGAATTTGTTGTTGCCTGAGGATATGGCTAAATCAAACTATTGGTTGTTTTGGGTTATATTATTCCAGCTTTCAGATTAAGCTTGTTATTTCATGTCATGAAAAGAAAATATCTATAAAATTCCACCTTTTGGTGACTGCCACTATCACTCAAATTAATGGCTTTTTTTTTTCTACGTCGCTCCTTTTGTTACACCCAACATTTCTATATCACAGGGTTGGAATGAAAGATTAAACTTAAATACACTGAATGTTTAGTTCCACCATCTCATAATAATGAGTAGTCATTGATGGCCGAATAAAATTATGTCTTGCCCCTAAAATTCTTTAAAGAAGATTAAGACATATGTGAGATGGCATTCTGGGATGGAATGGATTTGCAAGCAAGACATATTTATTACAAAATATATTTATCAATTATTTTTGTTAAGTTTTCCTAAGACTAAAAAATTCCCAATCTCACCTGACAATGGCATAAAACTTTCACATTACATATTCATAATGCATTTAATTAAATATTGATTATATAAGTTATATCATAATCATATATAAGTGATATATAATAATACACATAAGTAAAATTTTGCTCAAGAAATGTTTTCATAAAATATTTTATTTACCTAATGCATATATAAAAATAAGATATTTACACAAACCTCCAGAGCCCATCATCAGCATAGTTTTATTTCAACAAGTTTGTTATGTGTCAGACTGTGGATATCTCTCATTAAAACTTTTAAGACTTTATCACTTGTATAAAGATTTCACTAAATATTTAATGATATCAGTCTACAGCCCTCATCATCGCTGGTTTATCTTGCTGGTTAGAGACAAGACTGAGCTCTCACTGGAGAGGTTAAAGATGGAGAATGTGGAGAGCGGCTCCCTTGTGTTAGAGAATGAACAGCAACGACAGTAGTACAAGAAATGTCTTGATGAGATAGCCAATCATGTGGTTCAGGCCTTGTTGGCTAAAAGGTAGCTATCTTAAAAATAAGTGTTTCTGTACCTCATATGTAGACCTACCTCTCGGCTTAACACATTTAATAAAATATATGATCTATTTATTGCTTATAATATCAATATATTATTTTTCATTAAATACGGTATTCAATTTTAATTTTTCTTTTAACAATATAAAATTTAATAAATACTGTACTTTAAAATGTGTGTAAATATATGAATTGGTTAATAAATAATTTATTGCAATCAATATATGTAAAGATTGCTTAATATCTGTATGTGGGCTATTGTCTGAAGTAGACTCTAATCTTGTTCATGTACAAGAATGTACCATCTTAAATTTTTAACATATTTTTTTTTTAAATGCTAAAATATTTTATGCTGTTTTTTAAACCTTTATTAATATCCTGAAATTTTTATTGCTTTTAAATTGTTTTCTAGATTCAACTATAGAATAAACTTAAATGCTATCCAACTGGATGACCCACCATTGGCCACTGTTTGATCCAAATATTGACCACCCAGCACCAACCATTGTTACACACCACAACAGATTACCTACCCAGCACCGACCATTGTTATCAAGGGATACAAAAAAACAACTCTCCAGCAGCGGTTAGCTCCAATTTTTTTATTTTGAATAACAACCAGGGTTAAAATGAATATAAATCTTTACTCAAAATAAATTATTTACTATTAACCCACGAACTGATGCATAGATCATTCTGTAGTGTGGAAGCTTTTGAGAGCTTTTTGAGTGCCTTTAGAAATAGCATTAAATGACATAGAAATATTGATACAAGACCCCAATAAGTATATATTTTTAGAAAGGTAAATGAATGGGGATAAAGTTGGCTATATTGCCCACCCGTAAAAAAATTTTGTTCAGTGTTCTCGACCTTGGAGTGCTCAGGGAAAAAAAATTGACAAAATGTCTTGCTTTCAAGTGCTCATAACATCATTAATTTTTATAGATTCCATTAAAATGCTACCTGGTACTCTAACTGTTGTAGCCCATTCATTTATCTTTTAGAAAATGTATAGTTTGCCAAGGTTTTGATTGCAATTAAGCCTCTGAAAGCAATTTTAGTAATTTTAGGTCATTTACTACTGAACCTGGGACCACAGCTAAAACAAAGTACAGCATAAAAAATCTCAGGCAAAAAAGTTATTATTGACTAGTGAACATTTAAAAAGGAACTGTGGAACTGTGGAACTAATTTAGGTTTTTAACTATCTATAATCTGTAGTTTCTGTGACTAAAATTCAGTCAGTCTTTGCCCAACCTCTGGGGCTGGCTCGAAGTCTAACAGTAGGCCTACTTCAGTATCACTAAGACTAGTATCAGATTCACTAGCAGAAGAATCCGAACTGAGATTGTCATGGGGAATGTTAAAATCATCATAAGTATCACTTAAATCCTCTCCTAAAAAGCTTTAAAAAATATTTCTTTAGTTCTGATACTGAAGGCTCGGCCATGGCTTCATTCATTTTAGCTTTTAAAAAAACAGCGATATAAAACTCTGATTAAAAAGTACTTATTGTTAAGTTATCATGAAACAGCTTGACCCGGTAATTAAAAAGTACTTATTGTTAAGTTATCATGAAACAGCTTGACCCGGTAATTAAAAAGTACTTATTGTTAAGTTATCATGAAACAGCTTGACCCGGTAATTAAAAAGTACTTATTGTTAAGTTATCATGAAACAGCTTGACCCGGTAATTAAAAAGTACTTATTGTTAAGTTATCATGAAACAGCTTGACCCGGTAATTAAAAAGTACTTATTGTTAAGTTATCATGAAACAGCTTGACCCGGTAATTAAAAAGTACTTATTGTTAAGTTATCATGAAACAGCTTGACCCGGTGATTAAAAAGTACTTATTGTTAAGTTATCATGAAACAGCTTGACCCGGTGATTAAAAAGTACTTATTGTTAAGTTATCATGAAACAGCTTGACCCGGTGATTAAAAAGTACTTATTGTTAAGTTATCATGAAACAGCTTGACCCGGTAATTAAAAAGTACTTATTGTTAAGTTATCATGAAACAGCTTGACCCGGTGATTAAAAAGTACTTATTGTTAAGTTATCATGAAACAGCTTGACCCGGTGATTAAAAAGTACTTATTGTTAAGTTATCATGAAACAGCTTGGCCCGGTGATTAAAAAGTACTTATTGTTAAGTTATCAAGAAACAGTTTGACCCGGTGATTAAAAAGTACTTATTGTTAAGTTATCATGAAACAGCTTGACCCGGTGATTAAAAAGTACTTATTGTTAAGTTATCATGAAACAGCTTGACCCGGTGATTAAAAAGTACTTATTGTTAAGTTATCAAGAAACAGCTTGACCCGGAAGATGATTTAATTATTAATAAAAGGAAGTGGCTATAATTCCGGTTAAATATTGGTTTGGAAGTTGCTATCTGACTGTGTTTTTAATCTGCCGATTTTTTCGGCCGCCGCAGTACAGAACGAGAATAATTAAAAAAACAAAACAAAAATTTTAAGTGTAAAATTAAAATATGAAAAGTTTAACATTAATGCTCTATCCAAAAAATGTTGCTGTAGGCTTCAAGCCAAAATTGTGTACCATGTAACTTTAGCTGCGCTGCTTGTAGAATTCTAAAATAGTAAAATAAATAATCAAAATTAATTAATAAACAGGCTAATAACGTGTTACTGTAATTGCATACTCTGATCTAAAATGTAATTTTTTTTTTAACCTGCAGAATGTCTATCTCAGAAAGACTAAGTATAGGATCATTGGAGGGACTCATTGGATTCTGAGGGGCACAGTACATGATCATTGGAGGGACTCATTGGATTCTGAGGGGCACAGTACATGATCATTGGAGGGACTCATTGGATTCTGAGGGACTGAGTACATCTTGGAGTCAAGATTAGGAGCTCATTGAAACCGAATAATTGCATATCTTACATTTGACAGTGCTATATATTTAATTATGATTATTACACTAATTCAGTGGTTCTCAGCCTATGGGTTGAGACACACTAGGGCAGTGGTCGGCAAATCGCCCCTCGAGAGCCGCATGGGGCTCTTTAACGACCTGAGTGCCGCTCGGCCAGTGGGTCCCCCCATCGGTTTAGACTCTGAAAAACATGGTTCTTTGACAGGTTCCTGAAAAGAAATTTGGCTCTCAAAATTTTTGTAATTGTCCTGCTGCTGATTTTTGGCTTTTTTGACTAATGTGTTTGCCGACCACTGCTCTAGGGCAGTGCTGTCCAACCTTTTTGCATCGGTGGGCCAAAAAATAATTGTCCACAAAGCCACAGGCTGCACATAACAGCTAAAAATAATTTTTTTGGTCCTATTTAGAAAATTATTCACATTATTAATACGTCTTACATTATGCATAAATAATCATTTAATCATATATACAATAACATTATCATATCATCAAGAAAAAAAATTAAAAACGGTGGCAATAATTGTATGATAATGATATATATGGCTTTGAAATGTTCTTTATTGTTTCTTAATTTGAGGCAATTTTCAGTAGCAGCTGGCCACATTAGATTTTCTAAATGTTTACCAGTCAAAGCGTTAAATACTCTGGACTTAATGATAGTCTGTACATAGAATCCAGTTTTACTTATGTAGATGCTTCTAATGACACTGTCAATTTTTTTTTACCACAATTCCATAGTTGGGGAAATTCATCAGATGAAATATGGTATGGTATGTTATGTCATCTTTCCGTCTACGAGAGACGATAGATTATCTTTTTTGCTTGCAGCGCTTGGTGTGGCTAGTGAGACCAATCCTCAAGTGGCACTCTGTTGCATTTTCCACACACAAATGCGGTGGAGCAGTGTTTACTGGCCTTTCTCCTTGCTCTTTTTGAAGCTGTTTCTGCCTTGTTTTGCTCATCAGCACATAGTGATCCTTCCTTTACGATGTCCCGCCATGTGGATCGATCCTCTGACAGGTCCTCCCAGTTTGAGATGTCGATGTTGACCGCCTTAATGTCTCTTCTGCATATGTCTATGTATCTGAGACGAGGCCGCCCAACCGACCTTTTCCCTGTCGCCAGCTCGCTGTATAACACGTCCTTGGGTGTGCGACCAGGTTGCATTTGCTTGACGTGTCCAAGCAAGCGGTGGCGTCTTAGGATTAATATGACTGGGACGCTACACATGTTTGTTTGAGACAGGACATCCGTGTTGGGGACTTTATCTTGCCATTTGATGTCAAAGATGCGTACTCCTTTTCCACATTTGAGAGCTTCTGGTGGGATTCCATCATTGCCAGGGGCTTTCCCACTGGCTAGACAATCGATGGCTCTACGTAGCTCTTCTATGGTGGGTAGGGTATCACACTCCCCCATGACCGGTAAGTCTGGGATATCGTCCAGGGCAGCGGTTGAGACATGGTTTATTGATGAGTACAGTTCCAAGTAGTGCTCGATCCACTGTTTAAATTGTTTATTTCTATCAGTAATAAGTTCCCCTGATTTGGACATTAAGGGCGCATTTTTCTTGGCACTTTTAAGGGATTGCAGAGTTGCTGGGCAAGGCCTGTCTTTATAAGCTAAGAGGGTCTTTCTTTTTGCATCAGTGACATGCTTCATTTGATTCCGGTGAGCCTTTAACCAATCTGCACTTTTGCATTCTCTCTTGCCAAATGCTGTGGTAGCTGAGTTATAGATAGTGTCCCGCAGATGTGACCATTTGGACTCAATAGAGTCTCTTGGTGGCGTTTGTACAAGAGCTTCTTGTAGTCTATGGGTGTATTCTTCTGTTCTCTCTGGGTTTTTGGTGGAGCAGATGCTTATGCGTGGTTTAACTCGCTGTTGGGTATGCTGGCTATTGTTTGATTAAGATCTTCATAAAACTGGTCTTTCGCTTCTGAGCTGGAGGAAAGGGTTGGGGCATAAGCACTGAGGATGTTGACTAAACCTGAAGATGTTGATAGATGTATGGTTAGTATTCTATTTGTTCCCTTTGTCGGGGGTTCTATGGAGGAGCAGAGTGTGTTTTTTAAAGCAAAACCAATCCCATGTTGTCTTGGCGCGTCCATTGGTCCACCCTGCCAGAAGAAAGTGTAGTTGAGTTCTTTTATGGTACCACATTCGGGGAGCCTAGTCTCCTGGAGGCAGGCAATATCAATGTTTAGTCTGCTAAGCTCTCTGTCAATGATAGCTGTCTTCCTTGCATCATTAATGAGCTGCAGGTCGGCAGTAATGCCCGGGCACATAGTCCTTACATTCCAGCTTGCTAGTCGAAGAGCTGGGGTCTTCTTTTCTTTTGTTTTCCTATTTCTAGGTGCATGTTTTTGTGGCCTACTTGTTGAGATGTTGCTCTGAGCTCCACACACCCAGTGAAGCAGACAGGCCATGGCGGGATAGCACCTTATTGGCTGGGGGCTGCCCAGCTTGAGGCGGGCGGTAGCATTCCAGTGAGACATGGCTTAAAACCGGTAAACTGCTGCTTCCCGTGCTGTGTTCACACCTTTCGGCGATGCTGGAGTGTCCTCTCCAGTGAAGATAAAGCCTGGGCGAAGTAGTATGGAGAACCAGCTGCTGCCCAAACAGCAGATCCCCCCTCTCCACGCCATTGGTGGGTCCAAGGGATCGACTAGTATCGATACCGCTTGGCACCATTGGCGTCACAGGAGCTGCCGGAATGCAATTGATTAAAAAAAACAGACCGCCCCAGGAGCTCCATTTCCTGATTTTCTGTCGGGGTTTACTCCCTTAGCCTTTCCCAAATAGGTATAGCCGCAAGGCAGCGGAGGTTTGGAGTCAGTTTCCGTCTCCTAGATGAACTACCGGCAATGGTTTACGAGTCTCATCTACCCGAAGCTAATGGTTTTGGGGCGCCAGTTGACCGCCTTCATCCTTTCTCCTGTTAGTAGAAACATGGTCCGCCTGGCTTTTATGTGAAGCCGCGCGTGAAGGCCAGGAGCTGGATTTTGGTTGACAGAGGCATTAGGAGACGCAAGCCTTACAGGGCATTTCCACCCCCCACCCTGGTAATGACAACCTTGGACTACAGATGAAATATACATCATCCATAATTCATTTGGCTACTCTTTCTTAAATTTGTTTATTAAAAAAATATGTTAAAGAATCGTCCCTACTGTCTCACAATTCCTACCTGTCTGAATTGCACTAAATACAAACAATCATTGCTTGTATCCTACTTTCTACTCATTGAATGTCTCATATTTTGATATCAGAATACCAGGTGTTGTCCCCAACATCACAGCAATACAGAACAACACAGGATGGACACACACTCTCCCATACATGACTGGACCACCTGTTTTAATATCGTGGCACTCTAAATGATCTGCTCGCCCCCCGTTGTCATTTGTGATGCCTTTAGTACCCCAACTCCCATCTCAATTACTCTGACCCCCAAGACTTTCATGTCATATTATTATAATTGTAAAAAGTGCATTTGGTGGGAGGAATGGACATTTTTTAGGGTGATCTATTTGATCACCCTAAAAATCTCCATTCCTCCCACCAAATCAAGTAACTTTTGGTTACCCTATTCATCTTTCTCAAATCGGCCATTAGTAATTATACCCTATACACCCGTGACCCCTCCCCTGAACAAGCAATAGAAAAAAGTAGAAGACAGTATCAAATTTCATGTCTCATTATTTTCCTGAATGGTTGCTCTGCCGATGTGAAAACAGTTTCAAAATTCATGTGTCCCCATGTCAGGCCCCACTCCTTATATTTTCGGACCTCCCACTTTTCCGTGTCACAATCTCTCCTGTGATCTCGCGCTAGGGGTCCCTACCTCTTGTGACCTCTCTTCCTAGGTAATTACACTCTGTAACATCTTTGAGGGGCTGTTATTCAGTGATTGTGTTCCCAACTTGTTTTTTTTTTTTTTCATGACCTGTGTCTTCCTGGTTTTGATGTTAGGCCCTGTATGAAGTGTATGGTTCTCAGGCCCTGTATGAAGTGTATGATTCTCAGACCTCCTGTATGAAGTGTATGGTTCTCAGGCCCTGTATGAAGTGTATGGTTCTCAGGCCCTGTATGAAGTGTATGGTTCTCAGGCCCTGTATGAAGTGTATGGTTCTCAGGCCCTGTATGAAGTGTATGGTCATAAAAACGCACCCTATAATTATGAACATTCCAAAAGTCGGATCAAAAATAATTTCAAACTTTTCATGAATTCCCAACAATGGATAAGAGGTGTGGGTGGACCGTTGCGTTGTCCACTTGCCTTGCATTGTCCACTTGCCTTGTGTTGTCCACTTGCCTTGTGTTGTCCACTTGCCTTGTGTTGTCCACTTGCCTTGTGTTGTCCATTACAAATCTGGTGTTGACACTTTTATTCACGGGAATCTGTTCACATTTTTTACACATCTGGTTGTAAATTTAACTTAACACTTGTTTGGTTTATATGAAAAAAAATGGATGAATGTTTTTATTAAAAGAAATACTAATGAAATGACAATGTTAAAAGTATTTTCCATAGATTTCTATTATTTGTTAAAGATATTTGGCCCTCCACTTTCATTGGCAAGGGTGAAGAAAAATTTATTGCAAAATCAAATTAAATTTTATGATGTTGTATGCGTAGAAGTGGAAAGCATTTTTTCCATATTTTTGCAGAAAAAAATAGTTAATATGAATTGTTTTTAAGTTTTTATGATGTCATATGATATGTGAATAAAAAATGTTTTTTAAGTTTTTAAATGTGCTGAGAAAAATGAATACAATGCAAACCCTGTCCTTTTACTCTTTAATTCTTACTATTCAATTTCAATACATTTTTATACAATGTCCACATTTCTAAGAAGAGAGAATTTTCAAATATGTATATTTTGAAATTTGATTTAAAAAAATAACTCTATTAGATAAATTATTATCTCAGATACATATGGCAATTTAAAATGCAGGTGGTTTTACCAAGTACTATTTTTGATTGCATGTGATTTATTCCATTAACATGCCATGTGATTTATTCCATTTAACATGCCATGTGATTTATGCTATTCAACATGCCTGTGATTTATTCCATTTTACATGCAGGTGTGCAACTTAGTAAATGTAACTGTACACATATTTTAAAATTTCTTTGTATTGGTGGTGGCCAGTGACAGTGCCACCATCAGTGTCACTAGTGCATGTTCACTCTGACTTGCACATATTCTGTGTTTATTTCCTTCCCTGCTTGTGTGTTGTGTTCACTATCTCATCTTATTTTATTAGGCATATTTGAATTGTTAGTTAATTTGAAATGTGTTTTTGAGTTTGACAGCCTGTTTCTTCTAGCAGCCATGGTTTTCCAGCATGGATTACTCTTGTGGGTTTGTATTCATTAATGATTAATTTGAGAGAAATGGGGGAGGGGGGGGGGTTAAGCTGGTCTCATCATTATGCAAGGGAAATAATCGGGGTACTGTTTTATACAATTTTATAACTTGTTACTTTGTTTATAAATTGTAAAAAGGAAAATAAAACGGAAAATAAAAGGTGTTTAAAATCTGAAAATTTTGCTTTGTTCCAAAGGAGTGCATGTCATTTTTTTGTAGGGGTGGGTTGCCTCCCTTGTTTCGGCAATGTGAGTTTGGGTTGTCTCCCTTTATTCTGATTATTTTTGTTTGCTTTCTCTGTCGAGATTTCTTCAACATAGCTAATGTTCTTCTTTCTACCGGGGGTCTTCTTTCCCCCGTGTCGCAATGATGCGTTTTATTTAAGTGTGATGGGATTCGGGTTAGTTTGTTTTTTTGGGCCACCTCATACTTACCTCCCCGACCTACCAACCCCCAGGATCATTGAAGTTATGATTACAGCTAGACACTTGTGATAGGTGTTTGTAAATTTACATATCCCAATTTGAATTGCTAAAATAAAATATACAAAAGGATATTTATGAGTATTATATATATTTATCATTTTAAACACGCATATGGTCATTAAAATTAAGTCATAATATGTTAATTACTTATGCCTCTTTAATAAATATACATATCAAGTTAATTAAAAATATGTTTAAGTTATCTTTCTTTTTTAATGCCTTTTTTATTTCCCCTGGTTTTTAATCATCTCAAAGTTGAAATGACTGATATCCAATAACGTCATTGATTTAGAATTAAGAGCCTCATTACATAAACTTGGTCTTGTTCACCCCAACTGATATATCCTCTACCCTTAAGTAGGTTAAAAATTATGTTTGCCCGGAAAATATATTTTGTAATGAAATTTAATGGAAAGACTCATAATTTCATTTTAAAATTTACGAAAGTGCCCGCAGGAATTAATTCACCTTTTTCATTTCTAACGGTAAAAAGGAAGCTACCGTGTAATTAAAAAAAAAAACCTACTTATATATTGAATTCTTATGGTCAATGGGAGGCTATCCTGTATATTTTTAAAAAAAATAAGATTGTAACAGTTATGCCCCATTTAACATATTTTTTAAAGTTGAATTTTCTGGGTTAGGTTATTTCCCTTTGACCGTTAAATAATTTACGTCAAATATTCTTTTTCTAGGTTATCTCTCTTTGACCATACTTTTGAAAAAACATTAATTTAAAATATGAATTTTCTTTAGATTTTAAAAGAACCCAGATTTAAATCAATGGTAAAGGGCACAAATTTACAATTTTTATTGAATTATGCTCTTTTTACAATTTTGTTTAAAATCGTGACAATTTATGTCAATTATATTTGAGTTTTTGCTCTACTAATATTTTGTATTTAATAAATTGTTTTAACTTGAAATAACAGTAAAATTAGAGAACAGAATCTTTTTATAAAAGAAATCTTATCCTTATATCATAGCGTAGTTTAAAAAATTTATTATATTCTTAGGTCCCGCCATTAAACCATGTGTACAATAATTGGTTTGATATTTCTCTCATGCGCTCAATAATAGGTAACATTAGTTTCTCAACTATATTTATTAGTAATATTCCATGAATAAACAGTGAGTTTATGCTGTTTGTCTAGGTTTATCTCCTTAACAAGATTTTAATTTTTCCAGCTGGGTATAGTAGCAGGGGTGAGCTTCACACACTTCTTACAGCATTAGAAAACTTTACATGAATTAATGCAAAAGGCCACCAAAAACAGATTTTTATCAAGTGGATTATGTCTTACAATGAAAGTTTATTACCACTGACATTAAACTTCAAAAGATATTGGAGTAGGATGTTAACATGAATTGATATATAATTAAGTATAGATATAATATATAAGTAGCTTAAAAGCTTGTGACTAATTAAACATTCAAATGTTCCTTTCTATTTTTTTTGTCCCTTAACTTAGTCTTAAACACACTGCTTTGCTTGATTGATGAATGCAGAGTTTAAAGCTATTGAATGCACACTACCCTAATGTAAAAAATAAAATAATTTAAATTCATACCAAAATAAAACAATTAATAAAATGAATGAAAAAATCCAAGTCTTATTTTTCCATAAGACCGACACAGTTTTGATTGTTAAAATATCCAAACATACCACAAAAACTGGGAACAAAGTAAATAAAATCAAGCAAAACAAATGGATTAGTAATCTAATTATTTTATTATATTATTCATGTCAATCATTCAAGATAAACATTTGAAAACTCAACCAATCAAAACCATCATTGGCTACCTATATACATTTGTTAAATATAGGTAAAATATAAATAACTGTTTTACCTTTTAAAATATTATCCGAGAATTTCTTCAGCTCCCATAACATGAGAGGAGCATTTTATCAAAATCACTAGTTGAAGTACAGATATTTCATGAAAATATGACATTGGTCAAAATTAAATGTGTGACTGTAAGTATATTTACACTATAAAAAATGTATTATATTACATTATTTTGAACCTCTTTGTCTTAAAATTAACTTGAACATATCTTGCATTTTCTTTGTACACATTCATTAAAAAAAAAATGATTAAATTTTTCACAAATGCTTTTAGTATATAAAAATGACTGCCAAATCAGGATTTACTGAACCAGTTAAGTAAAATAAGAAATTTGGGTTATTGAATAAATTGTATAATATACTATCAGGCACTTTACTTGAGTTTTGTGCTCATAAAATAACAAGAGGCAAGATGAGAAAATATTCCACACAGCCTCTAGGGTTAAATTGACATCATGTTGTAGTTTTTCAGATGTTCTCAAGCCTAGAAAAATAGGAATAAATAAAACCAGACATTAAGATACAGATATGACATGATTTACCATAAATATTGAAGCTTTTATTTATTTATTTAGGCATTTTTATATAGCGCTTATCTTAAAGCTCTAAGCGCTTTACAATTATTAAAAACATGTAAACTAAGTAAAATAAAAATGAAAAACCAGAGACACTAGGATAGTAACTACTATACTATAGAAACAATTAAAATGGCTATAAAACGAGTACACTTTGGCACAGGATCAACCCAAGACAGAAAATGAGGCAGGGCAAGTAGGGTGCATCACAGGTCATAGGCGGACCTAAACAGATGGAATGTAGGAATCAATGTTTAGATTTTCAATAATTTGTTTAGTGTTTTTTAAGTAAATTAAAAAAAAAATTGAAATGAAAATAATTCTTTTAAACTGTAGTGAATAAGAATTAAAAATTGAAGCTAACATCAGATGGTGATGAGTCATTGATCCATTGAATCTAACAGTGGCTGTTGATGGGTGATCCATTGTTGTAGCTGCCTGTGGTTGTTAATCAGGTCATCTATAGTTGAAGCTAGAAACAGGAAACAATTTTAAAAAATTATATTTGTTGTTACACTTATTATAAATAATATTTTATTTAAACAGAGTCAGTCTATTTATAGCCAAGGTGGCCAAGAAAAAGTGAGAACAACTCGTAACAAAGGGTTACATAAATAAATTAATATAATGTTTTGTCATTGACAATTGTATGCAAATTATTGCGCTAATCGTAAAACATATTCAATCTTACCCCACCCACCCCCCCCCCTCTCCCTGCTTCTCAATGACTATTTGTCATCACTGACATTACATTTATGATTTTGATATTAAAGCCATGTTATCACATTTTTTAGGCCACTCTGTATATTATTTCTATTTAAATATATTTTTAAAATTAAAATCAAAAAAAGATTTTAAAATTTGGTATTATCAAAACTGACCTAACTTACCCATTCTTTTCCATTACCAAGCCAAGAACCCACTTCAGATAAAGATGTCTGCTGACCAAGCCAAGAGCTCACTTTAGACACAGGTATCTGCTAACATGTAGCATTCCATTTCCTTCTAGGAATAACTGTTAAAAGAAAAAAAGAAAGGATATGTTTTTAAAATTTGTTATTGAAAATAATTTCTATGTTTGAAAAGTTTTCAAAATATTTTGTAACGCTAATTGGCAGTTAGTGTGGTGCTCTTACTACCAAATAATAATAAGAAATCAGGTTTTTATTTTGTCCCAATAATTTGTGATAGACAACTGTTCCCATTAAGTGGAGTTAATTATTTGACCAAACGGATACAGGTAATTCAATGAAAAAAATAGCTTCTCGAATCATATGATCAGGAATATAAAATGAATGAAAATAATAAATTAACATATAGCAATTTTATCTTTTTATATCAAAAGAGTCATAGGTAAAATTTTCTGAAAATTTTTAATTGTAGCATTAAAATATGAATAGTTGATAGTCCTTATCTTGCTAAGTGTAAGCACCCAACAATATACCAATTAATAGCACACTCATCCAATCAAAACCTGGCATCGTTCAATGGTTAGTAAAAAGAAAATACTCCATGAGACTTACCATTATGGTTAACTTGACATGATGGTTAACTTGAAAATATCTAGAAAAGACTCCACTTCAAGACTCATATTTTGTGTTCATATCCTAACACCAATTTCAACAGCCTTCAAGGAAGGAACTGTATACCTGTGGATACCACCCAAAAATAATACATATATTTTCAAAAATAAATTTGAAAAAAGATAAAGAGTATTACAGTGCACAGGGCTTTGTCAGACATCTTGATTATTTATTAAAACTATACAATTTTCTAAAGTGCTTTTATTGCGCTACAATATGTTTTGCAGTTGAATAAAGACACCAGAGCAATATTTTTTGTTCGATGAAGAAAAGAAAGAACATTTACTGATTTTCTTAGTCTTAGCAGACAAAGTAAATAGGCTGGCCATGACATTTACAAGGGTTAATTTACTTATTAATATATAGTAGGACTATATGGTCATAGATTCCAGGGTTGAAACTAAGCTGGGGCACAAAGTTAATGCCATATGCTCCAAACACCATTTTGAAATAAGCTTGGCGTAAATTGAAGTTGATCCAATTGTTCCATAGTCTTCACCATTGAAACAGTCAACACTGTAAAGCTACATTAAGTGCAGTAAACATTACTATTTAGCTCTCTTGGTTTTCTGCTTGTGTGTATCTGAAATATCCCCCACCCCCCAAAAAAAAAAACCAAACAACATTACAAATACATGCAATAACTTAATGTTATAACCCAGTTATAGCAAACAAATTCTACAAATATAACATGGTTACCGGAAATTTGTTTGAAAGAAATTTCATCGACGGAAAATCGATTGACGGATGTTTGGTCGAGCGAAAATTTGATCGAACTTTATTTTCTGTTCACACATTCAAATTTTAGTCAATTTTTTTTGACCGCACTATACTATATAGTAAAACAAAATAATGCGTTCAAAAAGAGATAGCTTTAATAATAATTTTACATAATACACAAATAAACGTTTCAGCAAATTTGCTCAACAGTATAACAACAAAACATGAAATAAGGATAAATGAAATTTACTTAAAATATATATAAATGTATCATAACTAAAAAATTGAAAAGAAGTGAATAGGAGTGGGCGCAAAACCCAGACAAAAACAAAGTAAAGAAGAACGGAAAGGAAGTGATCTGAAGTAAAATGTAAAAAACCAAACAGGAAAAAGGCATGGCAGCTACGTAAAATTGTGGATTTGGTTTATACCGTATGGAGTCAATGTACCGAATCTTGGTATTAATTTATTCTCCAAAATAAATCCTATCTGGTGTATTACTTGTATACAGTATACCAGTAACTGCAATGTCTCAAATTAGTATCATGGTTAGTACTGTTGAAATGTTTGGAGACCGGACAAAGGGATTGTTTATTTATTTTATATAGGTGTTCTTTAAACTGATCTCCAAGGCGACGACCTGTCTCTCCTACATATAATTTACCGAACTTTTTACAAAGGATGGTGTAAATCATGTTGCGACTTGTGCAGGTAAAGCAATCTTTTATTCTGAAGGTGATCTTGTCAACTTCAGTCATGTAGGGACATGTGTTACAGCGGCTACGGTTGCAACGTTTGGTGCCTTTATGTGCTTTAAAAGCAGGGAGGTGGCTTCTAACTAGTATGTCCTAAGGCACTTGTCCCTCCGGTAAGCAAAAAAGAGAAGGTTTTCTGAAAATCTTGAGCAGTCAGGGTCTGCCATAAGAATTGAGCAGTCAGGGTCTGCCATAAGAATTGAGCAGTCAGGGTCTGCCATAAGAATTGAGCAGTCAGGGTCTGCCATAAGAATTGAGCAGTCAGGGTCTGCCATTAGAATTAAGCAGTTTTTTCAGAACCAGAGAGCGAGTTTTAAGGTTTTGGGGATGAAAAGTTCAAATAAATTTTGACCTATCCCTGTTGTCAGAATGAGTTGCTTTAAAAGAATCCTGTCTAGTCATACCTTTAACTCGAGTGACAGCTGCTTTTAAAATTGGCATTATCTACTATGTCCGGCGACCTGACAAATAGTGCAGGAGATATTCTTCCAGCGGGCATATCACGTGACCGCCGGGCGACTAGTAGGTGTTATTATTCCGGCAGACATCATGTCATGTGACAAGAAGTGGCCGGCAAAATAGTTGCATTGCATTCATGTGATATTCCAATATTAAGATATATATTAAGTCAGCCAATCCTTAGATAATAAATTAAATACTGGATACGTTAATATTTTTAAATTAAGTGTATCATAAGCTTTTGACTTTGAATTAAAACAATTATAATACTAGGTTTAATACTAGTTGGCATATATACTAGTCCTTTGAATCTGACTTCCAAAAAAAAAAAAAAGGCTTTTATCTTGGATTAAATATTTTATAAACTCTACCTAGTAGCCTAAATTTAAAATATTAACCAAACAAAATAAGACCAATACCTGCCAGTTGACTTTCAATAGACCTATTTAACAAAGTTTTTTTTTTAGGCTATTAATATTGCATGAGAAGTAGGCTATCCCAGCAGCACACTATATTAGCCTTATGTTAAGATGCATGGTCCCTCACTATCAATTTTATCCTTACTCTCTCGCTCACAGTAGTTCTTCTAGTATCTATGCCCCCCCCCCCCCCTTGAAATGAAGTAAACTTGTAGACCACATGCGACATGCATCTCCAACGCTCTTTTCTGATCCACTATTAGCAGTCACGCCACAAGGCTGACACAACTGTTACTGACAGACAAATATCTCGCAAAACTTTGTTAAGGAACTGGGGTCATGTGACTTGATCTTGGTCGCCGGACAGATATCTCAAGAACTTATTCATCCGGTAGCCTGACATGTAGACACTTTGTTTAAAATGTGCACAGGATAGAACCTACATATCAGAAGAAATCCAACATTTCAGCTGTCCTTTCCCAAAAATACTCGTCCTCATCATTATTACAGAGTCTTCTCAATCGTCTAACTATTCTTATGCTCTAGCACATAGTCAGTGTTTACTTTATTAATTGAAATTAATTTTAATAATCATACATTTAGATAATAAAATTGGCTAATATTAATATTACTAATATAAGTTTTTTAAAAGTAGCCAATAATTGTTATAATGCTACTACCGGTTACTAGTAGTAGCAACTTCCGTTACCTGTGGTGTGCCACAGGGCTCCGTTTTAGGACCTATTCTGTTCTCCATGTATAATAGCCAGCTCAGCAAAATTATTGAAAGTCATGGTATTTCCCGCAAAATATTTGCGGATGACACAGAACAATACAAGTTTATCCGCCCTGATCCCTTGGAGCGTGCTACTGCTGTTCAGGCTGTCGAGGACTGCTGTCTTGCTGTGAAAGATTGGATGTCATCAAACAGACTAAAATTAAATGATGATAAGACTGAGGCAATTATTTCTGGTTCAGACACCAATCTTCGGAAAGTTGCCATTGCATCAATAAAAGTCAGAGATCCTGTTGTCCTCGACTGCCAGAGACCTTGGCTTTTATAATGACAGTAAACTTGGTATAATTCCCCAGCCATATCAGTTCTGTTGTCAAGGCATGAATCTGTCTTCTGTGTGCTATGGGTCAGCTGTGTCCTCAACTCAAAAGGAGAACAGCCAATGCTGTAGCAGTAACTCTAATCCATTCAAGATTATATTACTGTAATAGTTGTTTGTGGGGTTTACCTCAGAACCAAATTCAGAGACTCCAAAAGATACAAAATACTGCAGCATGCATTGTATCGCGGAAGAAAAAATCTGATCACATCAAACCAGTTCTACGAGATCTCCATTGGGTTCCTGTGAGTGAGTGCATTAACTACAAAATTCTGTCCATGGCGTAGAGCTGCAGAGATGGCTCACCACCGGAATATCTCAAGGAACTGATTTATAAACATGTACCTCTGAAGAGCCTGTGGATGGTCTTCAGCACAGTACTTACTGAGTGTTCCTAGAGTGGATGAACACAGAAAAGTCTTATACTTATGCTTATGGAGTGCGCTCTTTTGAAGCAATAGCGCCAAAATTATGGAACAGTTTGCCTCAATCTTTGTAAATGATAAAAAATCATTTAAGAAACAATTAAAAACTTTTTTGTTTCAATAGATTTCGGAGGACCAGAGAGCGCAGTGAGCATGCTAAAGTGGCATGGATACCAGCGCGATATAAATATCAAATTGTAACTAAACTAAACTTTAGTTAAACTAAGTTAAAGGCAGGCAAAGTTTAAGTTAAAAGCTAAAAATTTAGTTAGACCTAGTAATGGATTGGTTATGGCAGTTATTATCATGACATGAGTTATGATAATGATACAGACTTGTTTACCCATACGATTTAAGCCTTAGACTACGCCACTGCCACACTGCCACTACTTTACAAACTACCGATTTGGGAGTTTTTTCGTTTGTTTCGTTTATTTTGAATAAACAGAAATAATTGGGTTATTTTTAGTTTACCGCATTTTTTTGTGTGAAGACCGCAAGCAATATTATGTGATTGGCCTTTGCGGTCTCGATCTCAATGAACCAACCAGAATATTTTTCTTTTAGAGCATTGCGTTGTTAATACTTAACTGTCCATGTGCCTGCCTTACCTTAAGACCTTTTCTAATCCTTAAGATTACCATTCGGAGGGCCATATCTTCTATATTTTATTTGTTTTAACTTACTTAAGCAGTTGAGTGGATTTCCTTAATATACAATTAGCATTTTGATTGCAACCCCCCCCCCCCCCCCCCCCATCTCCCAACTATTCTTTGTCTTTGGAGCTTGAAACTACGTTTCCTGGGAGTTGAAAACTACTCTGACACTAACTCAGGGATAAACAGGTCTAGTTATGGAATGGAGCGTATATAACCATAAGTTATAGTTATGGCCTAATAAATGAAATTGATTTGTTGAAGTTTGTAGGTATGAGCTTGCCCTATTTCAATATATTAAATTAAAGAATGAATTACTTATTGATTATATTCTAAGGATTTTTTCCCAGTTAATATGATTGCACGTAAGATAAAGAATAAATAGAGGCGTTCACATATGAACTGATTTAGTGACAGTAACCCGGCATAGCAGCCTGGTCAGTGGCGACGCCATCAAATTTAACATGGCGGGTCCCTTGCAGGTCTTAAAAAAATTTGGCGGGTCCCAAATAAACGTATTATAAATAACATTTATTTATTAAGTAATATTTATTAATCTACTAACTTAAACCAAAGTTTACATACATTGTCAATTGTCATAATAAATTTATTTGAACGTATTATATTTGTAAGGTCAGTCACGTTTATCTAGAGAATCCACACTCGTGACACTCCACACTATTGACCCATTGACTCCAGATACACTGACACAGGACAGGCCAATTTCATTTCAAAATAATTCTGCAGTTAGGATACATTTCCACGAATTTGTCCACCATACGTTCCAAATCCAGTTTCTTGGCCCTCTGTGAATGTATCGATATTACAGCAATATTTGACAAGCGCTCGTCAGTCATGGTTGTGCGAAGATGTGTTTTTACTAAAGCTAGTTGACTGAAAGATCTTTCTGCTTCTGCAGATGACACCGGTATCGTGCATCCAATTTGCTATATTATCCAATTAGTACTTTGTCCAGTATAGGATAATATATGCGCGGACGAATATTAATACTCAAAGCTGTGTGACCACTTTGTAGAAGACCAATTGGTTCTGTAACAACAGCTTCAGCAATACGTTTAAGGACTTTTCGACGTCTTTCCTCCTTAACAATCCAACCATGCTGTTCACAAATTTCTACTGCTTTTTGAACAAATTCATCGCATCGATGTTCTACCCGCATATCTGTAACACTTTCAATAAGTGTTTGAACTAAGTCACAAGCTCGACTGATGTGTAGTCCCTTTAGTTGAAGATGATCAGACACATTCTTCATATGTGCTAAGAGTTGTATGAAAACCAGTAAATTAAAAACAAAATAAAAGTCCATCAAACATGTCAAAGCTGTGGCCTCGCAGGCACGGTCACGATTGTCTTCCTGTGGAATTATGTCCAGCAGTTGTAACAGACAAGAAAAACGATTCCAAACTGCTTCGCACGCTACAATTTGAGATACCCAGCGTGTGTCGGACAGTTTTTTTCAATTCAGTTGGCTTCTGGTCAGAGTATTCGCTTCGTTGCAATTGTATCCATTTCTCGTGAACATATGAAGAACTCGCAAAGTTATATATTCGCTGCAATACTGCGAAAAAATCTCCTGCTTCTCTGACAGATTTACAAATGTCGACAAATACTAGATTGAGACGATGGGCATACCAATGAACGGTCAGCGCCCATTCACTTATTTCACGTATTCTAGCTTGCAACCCGCTCACCGCCCCACTCATAACCGCTGCTCCATCATATGATTGCGCGATGCAATTGGCCATGCTAATCCCAAATTGTGTTAAAGTAACAATAATAAATGGGGTTCGAAATTCGCGATATTTTTGCGTACGTAATATATGGATATCCTCTTACAAGTTAAAAACTTAAATTTTATATACCGTATATTACATTTTATGACGTTATATTGACTTATGTTGTCGATAAAAATTTAAACATATAAAGGCATTTAAAATGGAAGTTCTCTTACATGTAATGTAGTTTACGCTTAATGAGCATATTTACAATATTAGTAACTAATAAAAATTTACCAGGTCATTTGCCAGGTCCCAAGTTTTTTTACCATGTCCTGGGACCCGGCGGGACCTGGTGTAGCGTCGCCACTGAGCCTGGTCCCGGAGACACTAGCGCACCTGTTGACCTAATGTCCCTCACTAGATGTCCTGGGGGACGCCACGACTTACTAGAACTCTAGTGGGTCATGGGGGAGCCAGGGCGGCTGTAGAGCCCTACGTGAGAAAGGTTTGGTATGGCTCAGCTCAGCAGATGGAGTTGGTAGCCAATGTAGGCCTACTAACCGGGGTGATAAGAGAGTAATCTCAGATCTTCACCAGAATATGTGTGTTAGTTAGTTAGTGACAGTTACCAGTTGGTCAACAAGTTAGTTGAGGGTGGAGGCCTAAAAACGCTGCTTATTAAAACTTATGGAAAAGGATGAGGCTGAAAGAATTCAGACCGAAAAACAAACTGTCTTTGCTACAAAATATATTTTTCATCATCTTGTAACTCACCTTCACTCGCTGTTAAATAAAATTTTTTTTTTTTTACATCTTATGCTATTTATTCTACTAATGATTAATGCCATTTAAATTTGTAATTTGGCTGCAGAAGAGCACTTAAAGTTTGTACCCTTGGCCTGGGGCGGTCCTTGACATAAAAATAAGCATTGATTTCCCTTAATAAAAAACAATATACATGCGACCGAAAAACCTTATCCACACATCCACCCCCCCCCCACACACACACACTCTTCCCTAAATAAGCTAAAACAAAACAATCGAAAAAAAACCCAATAACATTACACTGAATGATTCGTTTTTCTAACACTCAATCTTTCATCTTTCTCAAGTGCCGTAGACTTAAAGTTCTACAAATGGTATGAATTTATTAGCGTTTGGAACAATTACAACACGCTCGTAAAAACTAAGAGTTCTAAAAAACATTTTTCAAAACCTCGCATCTGCCTCATGATTGGAAGTAAGAAAAAAAAGTATGCCTTCTAAGATTTGGTCGCCTACATTCCTGGAACCTTTTCGACGTCACACGCCTCCACAACCACGACCACGTGATAGCGTTGCCTGCCAACCCAATGCAATTTCCTCGAAAAGTAACAGGACGCAGAATCAGAATAACCCATACGTGCTAAATCTCTCTCTGTACAAGTTACACTAAATTCTGAGATCTCAAGAATCCCATGTGACGAAATTACGGTAGGCCTATATGTTTATTAGTTGTTTTTTTTCAATTTATTGTAGCACCCGGTAACTGACATTTTAATTTTATGACATTTTCATTTACTTTTTTTAGTTTCTAGTAATTTTAGCTTAATAAATATTAATATTTTTAACGAGTCACACCAAAAGGGTTATTTTGTTATTTGCGTAGAATCCCTTTTTAATTTTATATGTATGATGAGTATGAGTACTATGAGGCATATCTATAGTCATTATCATTAGGCCTACTCATTACTATTAAATTTGGTACTTTCAAGTTACAGTATTAGTATTAGTATAACATCTTAAATTTAATCATATTTTTAGTTCATTTATTAGTAGTAGTAACTATTAGTAGGCTATTACTATTAGTTAATAATATTATTACTCAAATTACTATTATTACTGTAACTTTACCTACCAACTTAAGTCTTAAGTCTTTTAGAGGATTTTATTATTTATTAGAATTAATGACTTTATTATGGAGATGTAGATGTGCTATTAGTTAGTATTATTATTATAAGTTAGAGATAGGGTGTCAAAAATTTTGTGGAGGGGAATATGAATAACCCAAAATAGAGTGATTAAATTTAAATGGATAGTTTCTTATTTTCTTTTGCCTCGCCAAAAAATTATAATCTATCAATATTCAATTATTTAGCAGGCCAATTTATGACATAACTCACTAACTCACTATTCATAATCATTAAATTTTTTCGCAACTTTAAATTTAACATTTAATTTTAAGTTATTTTAAAATACTTCTAGAGAGTTATAATCAATCTGTCAACTACATTCACATTATTATATCAATGATTGGTAGTAGATCAGCGTTGAAGCTCAAATAAGTAGTTCTTACATAATTTAACGGTGTGTAACAACCTTAAAGTTAAAGATGTTTTAATGGAGCTGCATATCAGACATTCATAATCCCATCTCACTATTGACTATTGTGATCATTATATAGTTTATTGATATTTATCTTCTTCTTTTCCAGACTGTCAACTACATAAATCTCTAGAGTCCTTCAGCAGCAGTGCAGACATCTAATTAAGAAGACTTTTTTTTCAAGAATTAAACAATTTTAGTTTCAAAAATTATAAAAATGGAATCTTTTTGGAGCATTTGGCAAGGCTGGTCCTTTCAAGTTTTTAGCACTGACAATAGCAATACCGCAAGAATCGCAGAATTTAATCCTCAAGTGTGTCGTAAAAGAAAAATGAAAATGAAGTCTCAAGAGACTTTCTATCATACATACTGATCAAAGATTTGTAAAATTATTTTTTTAAAAAGGGCAAGAAAGATAAACTGCTATTCTGCCCGACATTCTCATAGTTAATATATGTGTATGTGATAAGTGTGTTAAGTAAATAAAGTGTTATTCTGTATTCATATATTTTTATCAACATGACAAAACAATTTTTGAATGGCAATGGCAAACTTGCCAAATCGAATTCAAGTTTGCATGTGACAAGCCCAAAAGAAGTCCAGCACATAGGATTATTTAATTGTATTTGTATTATAATTGGTATCATAATTGGAGCTGGGATATTTGTGTCTCCTGTTGGGATCATCAAGCATGTTGGATCTGTTGGTAAGTGAAATTGTTTATGCAAAATTTTCACCACCTAACCTAATGATACCATGGGTCGAAATTTCCTTTGGGGAACGGTTTTTCGCTAAATTAAATATTTCACTAAATTAAATATGTTTCATGAATATTTTTTAATTGAATTTTTATTTACCACATGAAGTATTGTAGTTATGTCTGCAGAGGATAGAGTTTTAGTAAAAAAAGTTTTGTTTTACACAATGTTGAGCTATAGGAAAGGATTGTGTTAAAACATGCAAATGTAAGTAAGTAAAATCTGTTATTTGAACAATATATTTTATTAAAATGTTTAGAAAAGGATGAAATTATTTTCATTTTTTCCCCCCTTTTCAAGGAATGTCTCTCACTATGTGGGGAATAGTTGGTGTTTTCTCAGTACTCTGCGCTCTTTGTTATGCTGAGCTGGGGGCCTGTTTTCCCCAGTCTGGTGGGGAATACATCTACGTCAAGAAAGCTTGGGGTGACTTCTGTGCTTTTATGTGCCTGTGGATGAATATGATCATTATATTTCCTGTGTGTGTAGCTACGGCAGGCCTCATATTTGCATCATATGTATTGAAACCTTTTTATCCTGAGTGTGAACCACCACAGGAAGTCATCAGATTGATAGCTGCATCAGTTGTAGGTAAGCAATTAAACTTTTGTCAGTTGTAGTTAAGCAATTAGAATTATACTTTATCAATTTTGTTAAGCAATATCTGCCATAATTATTTTATTTTAAGTCTTATATAACAGCAACTTGAATTTTTTTTTTAAGATTTAACCGCAACCTCAAATTAAAATTTTAAAAATTTATTATCAGTATTGATAAAATTAATATTAGTCTATACTTTTTAATATATTTTGTAGTACCTTTTTGTGTTATTTTATTGTTAGCTCTCATTGTGGCCATCAACAGTCACAATGTGAACTGGGTGACCAAGCTTCAGAAATTCATCACTGTTTGCAAAGTATTTGCCCTTGTTATCATCATTGTTATAGGCTTCATCTGGATGGGGAAAGGTGAGATGAAAGTAATTTTTTTTTTTTTTTTTTTTTTTTTTTTTTTTTTTAACATATTGGGGGGGGGGGGGAGCTGTAGTATTTTTATATTATTGCTTACTAAGTTTACATTTAATTCACTGATCATTTACATTTTAGCTCATGTTTTTTTATTTTTAACTTCCACTTCCAGACAGCTTGGCCATAGAGGTAAAGAATAGAGTATATAAATATATATACATACACAATTGTTATTTATATTATCTTTCAGGAAATGTTGAATCTTTTCAAAACTCGTTTGAAGACTCAGACTACAGTGCAGGGGCCATAACACTGGCATTTTATAGTGGATTTTGGGCTTTTGGTGGATGGTGAGTTCATTGTTGTGTATTGCTCAGGGTTAAGGAATTGTAAATTCTGAATTTCTATTATTTTTAGCTAGTCAGAGTAAGATGCTCAAAATTTTAGCCTCAGAATTGGGGAATAAATGGATTTAGCAATAATTTTAAATGCCTTTCTATTGCAGGCCCCTGTTCAATGTATGCAATTTTATATATTATACTTTTGGTCTCACAATGAAAGAAGAAAATATTTTTCCATTTAAAATGAAGATATAATTTAGTGAAATTATCATTTTTAAAATCCCATAGTTTGTTTTGGATAAAAATTTCAATATTGACCTGAGATTGTTGTCATTGCAGGAATTATTTTAACTGTGTGACTGGAGAGGTCATTAACCCTAAACGGTAAGCTACAGCATCTCAGGGGGGCCACTCATTTCTTATCTAATGATTATAAGCTCTACCCCTAACTAAGAAAAATGCCTCATGACATGATTATCACTAAATTCTGGCAATTATTTTGCATGTTGGTTATTTCATAAATTTTTTTTTATGTCTCACCATCTAGAAATCTGCCTCTTGGAATAATGATCTCTATAACTGTGGTAACTGTCATCTACGTAACAGTTAATGTGGCTTATTTCTCAGTTCTTACACCAATGGAGATGTTGCAATCATCTGCTGTTGCGGTGGTTAGTAAACTTTAAACATGTTTTTTGTGCGGAAAAGACATATTTGTAATATCATAGTCCATGAAAGTATGGAAGGTATAGGATAAAACATTTTTGCATAATTTTACAAATAATGGATAATTTCATTTCTAATCTTCTTCTCATTCAACTTTTTATTTAGACATTCTTAGAGAGGACGGTGGTTAGCCTGGCATATGTTGTACCTTTCCTTATTGCTATCTCGGTCGTTGGGGGCATCAATGGTGCAGTCATGTTGGTCTCAAGGTAAGAATCAAAATATCATTAACTCACCAAAATCGAAGCTGCAACCGGAGACGTTGTTTGATGGTCCAAGCAACTTTTGTGTTTATTCTACATTTCAGGCTGTTTGTTGTAGCCGCCAAGAACAACCACCTGCCTCGTATCATCTCAATGAGACATGTGGAAACATCCACACCTATTCCCTCCCTTATCACCATGGCAAGTTAACAGTTAAAAAATATTTTTTTTTATAGCTAACGAAATTTATCAAAGTAATATATTTGTTCCATTCAGGACTTTTTATCTATAAATAAGGTATGGTATTTGTATCCAATATTAATATTTCCATGACCTCTGCACCATTTGATTTTTTAATCTGTTGTCTGTTTCATAAATTATTTGAAAGTGTCATTCTCCAACATTGTAGAATGTATATATATTTAAATGTGATGTTGGGTTCATGCACAACCAGTGTCTTAGCTAGTGTTAGTGCCGCTCAGGGCGGGACAAGATTTTAGCTGTCCATCCACCAGGAAAAAACTCTGCAGTTGTCTGAAAAAATGGCCCTCCCCACCACCCTTCCTATGACAGTGGTGCAAAACACCTAAGAAAACCTATTATAAATGATAATGGCCTTCCAAATTTTTCCCACTTGGATAGCATAATTGAAGAAAAGAAAACCACTAGAGATGACTTGAGCTTTTAACAAATATTTGACCTTAAAGCTTGGAATTTAGGTAGGAGAAACTAGCCCCCAAGTTTCATGGCTCATATTGGGGCAGATTGAGGAGTACTAAATTTTATTGTTTTATTGACCCTGGTTGTAGTGGGAAGATTTACTATTTATGAAAATCTTCTTTTGACACTTTGACTAATTCTTTGTTTATTCTTTGTCTTCAGTTTGTGTTGGTTATCATCATGCAGTCAGTGGGAGACATCTTCTGTCTCATTGAAATGATGGGGTTCAGTCTGTCAGTGGTTCTCACAATGGTGTTTGCAGGACAAGTGTGGCTGAGGCGGAAAATGCCACTTTTAAAAAGACCTATAATAGTGAGATTACAGATTGTTAATGCATAGAGCCATTTAACAGTAGCATTAGAAAATCTTTACGACTGTTCTCAGAATACCTTAAAAACTTGTAAAAAGCTTGTAAATTTTTGAAAAATCTTGATTATTTTTTTTACTTTCATGTGGCTCTACAGGAGATCTAATTGTTAACATTTAATGAGCTTTCAGTTATGTGGGTTTATAGGCCTTAAAAAAAATAAAAAATTCTTATGCTTTTAGTTTTTCCATTGGTTGAATGTAATCTAGGTTATGAATTTTCTTAATAAAGCTTTGACAGGGATTATTGAGATATATGGCATCCTTATGTCTTCGCGAGATGATGGAGTAGCTATGTAGTCCTACACTTTGATGAGTGGCTCACTAGGCCAATCCTAGAATGACAATTATTGAGATATTGATAGGGATATCAATGTCAGGGATGTAATTGAAATTCAAGCGATGCATTTAAAAAAAAAAAAAATCAATGGTTCTAAAATTTATTATTTAGGAATACTTAAATTTAAAAAAAAAAAATGTGGTGTAATTGTATTTAAGCAGCATGAATGTCACATTTAAATTTGACAAAGTCACAAGCCACTTTAAAGCAAGAAATTTATATATTTTTTACCTGATTCATTAACTTCATTGCCCCATTATTTATTTTTTTCTGTACTCTCAGGTCCCAGTGATAATACCAGCTCTGTTGTGCATCATAAATGGGGCAATATTGTTCATAACTATTTACCAGAAGTATGAAGAGAGCTGCCTGGCACTCATCATCATAGGCTGTGGAATTCCTGCCTACTTGTTAGGACCCATGTGGAAGAAGCCAAAATTGGTGCAAGGAGCGCTTGGTAAGTTTTATTCAGGTCATACCATGTCATGTTCTGTTTAGTGATCATGTGACCTAAAATGTCATTTTCAGCTAGCAAAAATTTTTACATGAAAAAAATAGAATAATAGAAAGTAATAAAATTTACAAGTTTAACAAAAAATTCTGAAATTTTTAATAAATGTTCTGAAAGCTGAGAGAATCCATTTACTTTATCAAAGGTGGACATAACTCATGTAGTTTCATTAGGTAGCACCCCAAAAAAGTAAAAATTGCCAATAAAAATATGGTGTGTGTATTAAAAAGTGTTGTTTTTTTTAAATTTAGTTTAAGTAACTAATTATGGCCAATGGCAGAACAGTAATTTTGATCTGCATTCTATTCTTGTTTCAATCAAGAATGCAGGCAGAGCCATAGCGTGGGCCCAGCAGGTAGCCACAGATATTTGAGGGGCCCAAAGTTGTGATGTCAAAAACTTTCAACTTTGAATGTTGGGTTGGGGGAGGTCACAAAATCAAAAGTGGCAGAGGGCCTCCAAAAGCCATGCGATGGCTCTGGATGTGATGGCTCTGGATGTGATGGCTCTGGATGTGATGGCTCTGGATGTGATGGCTCTGGATCCCACTGAGAACAGCCCACTTTACTCCTGAACTCAACTGTCTTTATTTTAAACACCCCCCCCCCCAATACATCTAGATTAGCACACTTGTGATGGCTCTGGATGTGATGGCTCTGGATGTGATGGCTCTGGATCCCACTGAGAACAGCCCACTTTACTCCTGAACTCAACTGTCTTTATTTTAAACACCCCCCCCCCCCAATACATCTAGATTAGCACACATATTAATGTAATAATGATTTATATATTTTTGCTTACAGATTCTGTCACAATATTCCTACAGAAATTACTCTTAGTATCAGAACATGAGGATAATGAAAAGGCTGAAGTTATTGGATTCCAGAATGACATTACTGCTTAAATAATGAATCTTTAAGACTATGTGTTAGCTGTAGTGGCTTTTACTGGCATAGTTGTGTACCGGTATACATAGTTTTTTTTTTTAATGATAGGGTATTTTAATTTTTGTTTGCTTGTCTTAGAGGTGGATTATGTAACAATTTTAAATATACCAGATAATTTTTAGATGAAGATTTTACTCTAATTTATTCATGTAAATATTAACTGAAAAAACAAAGAAAATTTAGTGGAAAATAAGATGAGATCAATAGGGTGGGGACATAACACATATGTTATTAAGGCATCAACACCATTTGCATATCCCTTTAAATATTACTTCACTTGATAACATCAAAACTTCTGTCAGTAACTTATTAACAGTGAATTAGTTATTGTAGCTGGTCAGCAAGACTTTGTCATTGTAGCTGGTCAGCAAGACTTTGTCATTGTAGCTGGTCAGCAAGACTTTGTCATTGTAGCTGGTCAGCAAGACTTTGTCATTGTAGCTGGTCAGCAAGACTTTGTCATTGTACTTGTACTGTTTTTTTTTTAAAAACAGGGGGTTGCATAAACAAATTTAGGGAAGCAAGGTCTTTACCATTACAATATAAAAATATGACTCTCTGTTTAACTTAGTTTAAGGAATCTTATGCATTTAATATGGCTTACCACAACCCTGGGTCAAACCATTCTGGTCATCTAGTAGGAAGAAAGAAAACTTAGTCCCAAAGACCAAATATTTCTGTTTTTTCAATTAAAAAAAACATTTATGTAAGATTGAAATTGTTACTTTGCTAGTTTAATTTTTAAATCCAGGATATTTTATATTGTGTTGTATTTGCTACAGTTTGATTTGCTATTTAATATGAATTTTAAAATTGTATGTTTTTCCTTGTGCACCACTATGTATGTATGGATTTAAAAGAATAAACAAATGTAATCCTAATATTACATTTCCTTTTTAAAATAATTTATTTAAAATTTGAGTCTATGTCTTTTGTGTGTTTTAACTGGCATCATTAAGTGTTAAATTAATTTGAAGAGAATTTTGTTATTTCCAATTTTTTCACTTTAAGGCAGTCTAGTTAATGACTTTAAATTTTGTTTCAATCTAGTGAAATGGATGTGTCTTTTTTTAAACTCCAAAAGCTGCAATTTTATCTCTTCATACAAATTTTTCTAACTTCAACAATCTAATGAAATAGGGATAAAACCCAATGAAATACTAATAGGGATAAAACCCAATGAAATACTAATAGGGATAAAACCCAATGAAATACTAATAGGGATAAAACCCAATGAAATACTAATAGGGATAAAACCCAATGAAATATTAATAGGGATAAAACCCAATGAAATACTAATAGGGATAAAACCCAATGAAATACTAATAGGGATAAAACCCAATGAAATACTAATAGGGATAAAACCCAATGAAATACTAACAGGGATAAAACCCAATGAAATACTAACAGGGTTTAAAACCCAATGAAATACTAACAGGGATAAAACCCAATGAAATACTAACAGGGATAAAACCTAATGAAATACTAATAGGGATAAAACCCAATGAAATACTAACAGGGATAAAACCCAATGAAATACTAATAGGGATAAAACCCAAACACCAATGCTAACAAGATAAAATCATAACACAACATTAAATGACAGTGGTCAAATTTTAATGATAAAATAGTATCACATATTGTGAAGGAATAGAAATAATCATCTTGTTTTCTATAATGTAAAAAAACAATGATAGTGATAAGTGTATGGAATAGGAATATAATTTAGACCAAAAAAAAAATGGTTTGCTTAATTAACTTAGAAGATTGATATGGTCAGTGACACTCATTATTTCATCTTCAAGCACAACTAAACACAAATGGCAAAATCAGTTGTAGAAGCATAAACACATATTCACTAACCAAATTTGTGGGGAAAATAAAATAATTGAAAGCAAAAAACCCACATTCAGCTAAGTCAGCTTTAAAATGGAAACAATCCATTTATTTTTTTTTACCAATAATTCATTTTTTAACAGTAGAGTTTATAAACTAATATGTGTTTGTAAAATCAAATAGATTCTTGATAAAACCAAGTTGGTGGTTTAATAAAGAATGGCTTCTTAGAACCAGACAACCTGAACAATAGAGGAGAACAATATTTAGATTAAAAGTGCTTCTTTAAGCAAAAAAAAAAAGGTCCATTATCCAAGAAAATTATCTTGAAAGCTAGCAACATGGAGATTGCATATTGTTTCAATATGATGTAATCAGAGTATAGTCGTATATAGTTCAGTCTTGTTAATAATCATATAAATCAACTGAATCATGAGTTTCCCATGCAAGGCATAGTTTTCCCTTCAAATCATTTAAATCAAACAAATTTACTTCACATTTCTTACAGCTTTAAATAATGACTTCGGAGGCGGAAATAAAATTTAAGGACGAGGATTGCAGAATCAGATACAATAAAATTTTAAACAAAAGGTATCCGGGATCTAAATGTGGGCAGGTATGGCTAGTAATAGGTTAAAGTTCACTTCTACATTAAAGAAAATGGCATCAAGAAAATGTAAACACTAAAAAAAAAGGAAAAAAAAAGGTTTTAGTTACAAAATATAATAGATATAGAATGACCTATTATTTTGACAAGAAATGACATTGTGACCCGTCACATAAAAATAATTTCAATATAATTTCATGTTAAATAACTGGAGGTTGCCGTTTCTGATCAGATTTTTAACATTTCTTTGTAAAGCCTCATTCCTATGTTAAACCTCAT
Source organism: Lymnaea stagnalis (assembly GCA_964033795.1). Classification (NCBI taxonomy): domain Eukaryota; kingdom Metazoa; phylum Mollusca; class Gastropoda; family Lymnaeidae; genus Lymnaea; species Lymnaea stagnalis. The sequence goes on along the minus strand of CAXITT010000397.1, from coordinate 712,036 downwards.
TCCTCTGTGAGAAATTTTTTGATAAAACTCATTGCCCTGCCCAAATTAAACTGGAAAGATGTAGCCAACATTATCACAATGAAAAATACATCATTGGGTCAAGCCCTCGGATCACTTGCAGAAAATGTTTGCCATCAACATAGAATTTGACTGATCAGATTTTTTGTAAATATATTGGTTTTGATTTGACAAGAAAGATACCCCACCCCCCCCCCCCCCCCCCCCCCCCCCCCCTCCCCCCCCAATCGGCCAGTGCATATTGCCCATATTAAGATTCAATGTCTCACCCCAAACTCATACATATACTCTTTTATTTTCAGACTGTTACAGTCATTATTTTAAATGTTTTTAAATCAACATCCTGAACTTGATAATCAGAAGGAGAAAAAAAAAATGGTTGATTATATAACAACAATTGGCAGTAAACCTTCCTACACATCAACATTAAAACCTAAAGAAATAACAAACTGGGCTTTGAGGAACAAAAGCCATTTTAAGAAACTAAAAACACAATTAAGAGAATAATTTGAAGAATCATTTAATTCTAGATTACTGATTTTTTTTTAAATAGAGCAAACTGCACACAATGTATCAACAAGAAAAGAAATTCTCTCAAAAACATGTTCAATGCCTGAATTCAACAACGGTGCTTGTGACATGAAAGTTCATTTGATCCGTAATACAAGAGTCCATAATATATATTGAAAGTTCCTGCCAGGCTGGAATGATAAGACTGTTTGGATGATCAAAGTGAAGTCCGATTAAAGAATGGAATGTAGTTGCTATGGTTACACAGTACAACACTGAATACAAAAACAAAAATGTGCATATTTGTGTAATTTGTTTCGCTCCTTTCTTTATATATATTAAATTTGATAATGTACATACAACTGAAAAAAAAAACAATAAATAAAATATTGCAAGATGTTTTTCCTTTTATTTTAAGCTAATAAATAATTTGCTGGTACAAGCAAAAAATGAAATGCATATGCTCATAAGTAAACTATTTCATCTGATAAAAAATTGCAGAAATTATGAAATGATCCTAATGGATAAATGGGATACAAGGAACTGACAGCCATCATAATCAGTTAGTGAAAGACCCCTGACATCAGTAAACACACTCATTGATCGAATTTTGAGTCAAGCACTGTTGTAAGAAATCTCTTATCAGAAGTAATTTCTTTTATTACAGCCTTCCTCACAGTCATATGGCTGGAGATTAATTTTATATTTGGTAATTTATAAAAAAAATAATATTTTTTTTTGAAGAAATATTTTTAAATTAAGAAAATAGAAATAACACCCATGTTAAGGCATATTTTTTTTTACATATTTATCTCAACTAACAAAATAAACAATTCATTATATTTATAGTTAACCATGTTTTAAAAAAAAATTGTTTCATTGAATATTTTATTTCTTGAATGTAATTACAACAGCCAAGCTTAAAACTGAACCCATGTGAAGTCCATGTCATCAGTAGCCCATCAAGATGGGTTTGTTATTAGCAGTGATGTAGGCAATGAGGACTACTCCCTCATTGGAATCTCATCCCCATTCGGTTCATGCTCCAGGGTAATAAAAAAAAAATCATACCCATTGGTGTGTCCCCCAGGGTGGTCCAAAAAAGGTTACTGACAGTACATAAAACAAATATATCATCACCAAGCTTATCAAACCATTAAATATAAACAATAGGAGAACGCCTAAAAAAAATCAATGATCACAACTGGAATATTTTATGATAAAAATTGAATTATACTCTTTTGAAAGATTAAATAAAAATAATTTGTAATAGTAATGATTGCCGCAACACATGGTCATTAAAATAAATTTCCTTTAAAAAAAATATAAAAAAATTCTTCCACTGTCATTATCACTAGGAGCAATTTGAAGTCTATGTCACTAGGGGTAATTTGAAGTCTACTTCACTAGGAGCAATTTGAAGTCTACTTCACTTGGAGAAATTTGAAGTCTACGTCATTAGAGGTAATTTGAAGTCTACTTCACTAGGAGCCATTTGAAGTCTATGTCATGAGGAGCCATTTGAAGTCCATGTCACTTGGGGTTATTTGAAGTTTACGTCACTAGAGGTAATTTGAAGTCTACGTCCCTAAGAGCAGTTTGAAGTCTGCATCACTAGCAGCAATTTGAAGTCTAAATCTTCTGTTGGGTCATTTGTTTTATTCTATGGACCTCTTCATGGCCTAAAGAGAAATAACACATTTGTAGAGAAATAATTCAAATTATTTTGGCAAACACTTTCTTCAAATATGGCAACCTTTGTAAGAGATTCACACATGATTTAACACCATTATATGCAAGAATAAACTGCCAAAACAAGCTCTGGTCTTGAATTTATGAAAGGAGTGGAGCTGAGCAGTCAACCAGAAGTTTCATGATTAAAGAAATAATCCTTATGTATCATCAGCTATTAAAAAAAATATATATCTCTCAACTAAATTCGAGAGTAAAACAAAGCCAGGAGGTAGTGTACTCACTAAGAGGCACTGTACAGACTAGGCCGATGGATTGAATATTGACATATTGCATTTATTCTTACTTTAGCTGTCTATTTTTATGACAATGAAATGTGTATTTACTGAAGCAGCTAGAATGGTGGAATTGGTTAATGACTTGTCATTAGCCATAATATAAGATAATTATAATATTTATACAGCAACATATAATGGTTTGCGGTCTCATACAAATTTACTCACATATTTCAATACAGCTTTATCCCGTTAAATCAATTATAGCCGACCACGGTACATTTGAAAAAACATTAATTCATCCCTATTTTTCTTTTAATCAAGAAAAATAATATTTTTCTATTTAATTTAAGAGAAAAGACACACACACACAAAAACAACCTGCAAAATAATATATAGGAAATATAAACAATATATTCCCCCTCAAAATTTAGGGCAGTAGGCATAACAACTGCATAAACTCACTCTTTTAAAATAATTATATGAGAGATTTGGCAAAAATAGTGATATAATCATTATTAAAAAATGGAACAAACAACTGTAATAATAGAAAGAAAAACAACATTATAACAGGGACATACAACTGTAATGATAGAAAGAAAACCATTTCAATAGGGACATACAACTGTATAGTAGAAAAAAAACAACATTATAACAGGATTAGTCAACTGTTATAATATAAAGAAAAATAACATTATAACAGAGACATACAACAATAGCTTGTTGTTAACAAATGTTTACTTATCACAAAACAAAACAAAAAAAACAGATGCAAATTAACTGGAGCATAAAACTATGATAAGTTCAATGAAACAAACAGGCCAAAGAAACTTCATCTGAACAGGCCAAAGAAACTTCATCTAAACAGGCCAAAGAAACTTCATCTGAACAGGCCAAAGAAACTTCATCTAAACAGGCCAAAGAAACTTCATCTGAACAGGCCAAAGAAACTTCATCT
>CAXITT010000397.1:660801-708330 GCA_964033795.1 Lymnaea stagnalis | reverse complement strand
ACCCCCCCCCCCCCCCCCCCCTGATTTGAAAGAAATGTTTAAATATTGCAACTAAATTTCTGCAAGCATCAACGTTTGAGATGTGATGCTGGACACCGACCAGCCATTGAGTGGTGGTCAAAGCTTACTTACACCCCTCAAGGGTGGAATGAGCACATCTGTTAGAGGTGTTGTGTTCACGTCAGTTTTGAAAGAAGTTGACCAAGTTCCTCACACCACTAGAGGTGGTCAAAAGCTGCTTTTCTGGTAACAATTGGCCAGAGTTTGCTCCATCTCCAGGGAAAATTTTTATACATAAAAAACCCCCAAAAAAGCCCCAACTTTAATCCAACCTCAATAATTTTAATAGCACCACAAACTTTTATCTTTCTAACCTTTGACCTAAGTTTTCACATATATCTATATAGTGAAGCATTGTGGATGTCTCTTGGCATTAGTTCAATCATGAGTTTTCACATGTAGCTATATAGTGAAGCATTGTGGATGTCTCTTAACATTATTTCAATTAGAAAAAAACCAAAACAAACACCACTGATTACTTTCAGTTATTACCTGCACTATTACAATGTCCAAAGCTCTATGGCGGTGTATTAGAGAGCAAGTCTAAACAAGAAACAGATGAACAAGAAAATGAAACACACTGTTACAGCTGTGCAATGTCACGGTTGCAGCTGTCCAATGTCACAGTTGCAACTGTCCAATGTCACGGTTGCAGCTGTCCAATGTCACGGTTGCAGCTGTCCAATGTCACTGTTGCAGCTGTCCACTGTTAGATTAGTTTCAAGTACATATATAACAAAACATCATTAGAAAAAAAAAAATCTTAAGATACAAAAATCTACCCTGAAAACAACAATCACCAGCAAATTGAACAACAGACAAACTCTTGCTAACCATCATGTGCATACATGCCAAACTATCATCCTGCATTGTAGGCATTACTCACTCATAGACAACACATCAGTCATTGGCCTGGTGTATCCAACAAAGAAAAGGTCAAGGCAGTGTCTATCACCATCAAGTATACATATTTCCATTGTGCTCTTTAGTACATGGTACAGTTTAGTACTGGGCAAATAATCAGGCAGATGTTATCCTAAATTAACAAGACAACTACAATGACTTATGAAATATTAACAGTGAATTGGAATGTCCCAAAATTGTACACTCACATAATGATGAGAGCTGAACTAATAACTGAAACCTTTGATACACACAGCACAGCGTGCTACCTAGGGTACAAACAACACAGCATGTTACCTAAGGTATAAACATCACAGTGTGCCACCATGTGCTAGATCATATTTGTTTGTCTGATATATTCTACACAGTTGCACTTAATTTCACATGTCGGCATCCACCTGGGTTGTGACCAGTCTTTGATTAGTGCTCACAGACCGGTTACATCACAGACCGGTTATGTGTAGCGTTCCTGGAACTCGTGGTGCCACTTGTTGAAGTCAATGTTGAAAACAAGCAGACAACCAGTGGCTAAACCAGCAATCAAGAACCTGTGAAGAGTGCAAAACCAACAGTCATGTTGTGGTTGACAGGGCCAGACTGTCATGGCGGCAGTAGGATTGTGATAGGCCACACAATAGATAACAGACCTGTTTACCCTCAAACTTTTAAAAATCGTACAATATCATCACAAAATCGTTCAATACATTATCTTAATAGTAAAAAAATAAACATACAGTATACACCTCAAAATTAAACATTTTATGCTAAAATCGTAATAGTAAACAGGTCTGAGCTTAGTGCGACTGTGATGGCCGTAGTAGGATTGTGATAAGCGACACAAGAGCTCAGTGCGATGAAACAAGGTTCAAGTGTTAGCAGTAGAGTGGCCCTAGTGAGGGAGTGTGTAGTCAATGGAGTAGGTGTGATTGGTAGTCAATGGAGTAGGTGTGATTGGTAGAGTCAATGGAGTAGGTGCGATTGGTAGAGTCAATGGAGTAGGTGCGATTGGTAGTCAATGGAGTAGGTGTGATTGGTAGTCAATGGAGTAGGTGTGATTGGTAGTCAATGGAGTAGGTGCGATTGGTAGAGTCAATGGAGTAGGTGCGATTGGTAGAGTCAATGGAGTAGGTGATTGGTAGTCAATGGAGTAGGTGCGATTTGTAGAGTCAATGGAGTAGGTGCGATTGGTAGAGTCAATGGAGTAGGTGTGTTTGGTAGTCAATGGAGTAGGTGCGATTGGTAGAGTCAATGGAGTAGGTGCGATTGGTAGTCAATGGAGTAGGTGTGATTGGTAGAGTAAATGGAGTAGGTGCGATTGGTATATTCAATGGGGTAGGTGTGATTGGAGCACACAGTGACAATAGAAAATGTGGATTGCTAAAATTGATATAATGTCCGTTAAATGCTGAGCAAATTTTAATAGTGAAAACAGGCGGGAGCCACTGATATAAGCTATGAACTCAAACAGCTCAATCTTAATGGACATCCTGGGATATTACCATTGCCAAATGACAACAGTGAAAATGCCATGGTTGTGGAAGAGTTTCCCTGTAACATGAATCTTCCTTGAGAAGATCATGAATGGTCATTCATAGACATTACACAGTCTAGTCAGCTGAGCTTAAATTTTCTTATTTTTTCAAATCAGTCTAAGACGGAGTGGAGAACATGACTTACCTATGATCGTGTGTCAAGGCCAGGGATCGTAGAGAACTGTCACACACTGGGTAGGCGTACAGGTGACTGAAGTCATGGGCTCGCCACACCTCTACCACGCCCGCGTTACCTCCCAGGATCATGTACTGTCCATCACGACTCAAGATCAGGGACTACAAATATAGTTTTGAAGACATCATTGGGGAATTTCAATGACTATTTATTGCAGTGCAATCATTCCTTAATCAGTTTAGCATAACAATTTCAACCCAGTACTGACACCTCACAGTCAACAAGAATCTTGACATGTTCAAGATCCCTACAAATTGCATCTTTCCTTACAAACTACAGCTCAACACAAGGAAAAATTCAACTAAAACAAGTCAAATATGGCTGTTCACAGGATGTGATGGATCCATGGGAATTGGGAATAAGGAATAAGGGAAAATTAAACTTTAAAAAATTAGTTCTAAAAAAAAAAATGTGTTTGGGAAAATTTATTGAAAAAACTGTGGATGCCTTTAAAAAAAAAAAATCAAATCAAATTTTGCTTACATTTTCAAATTGCAATGGCTGATAAGAAAAATTGACCTTAAGAAATGAATACCTGAATAAAGTCCTTGTGCTCCATGAAGTGAAGCATCTTGCCATTAATGCTGAACATACAGATATTTCCACGGTCGTACGTCAAAATGATGTAGGCTTCCCTGGAGATGGTGATCAGTCTGGGTGAGTGACAGGTGGACGGTGGTTCCAGAGAGTGCAGGAGGTCGCCCGTCAATGAGTGGACCAGACTTGGGCCATCTGTCATGTAATTATAGAACAGCTTACGTGGTCATCTATGGAATAACTTTAGGATTTGTTTTAGACAGTCATTTTCTATTATGCTGGGTGATTTATTTTTTTTTCTTATGAAAAGATGACTTTCTGTGACAAAGCCAAGTTTGTCGGCATATTTCTTTAGTCTGATAGAATGCTATGTAATAGTGTATGTGGTCTCAATTAAAAGGTTTAGCTGACAATGGATTTTTTGGACAAATAATGGTGACCGAATGCACTTTGTGTGTATAACAACAAAATGTGAGCTAAACGGAGTGTTCAGTTAACTTGAACTCACTGCAACAAGACTGAACATTGAGCTGTTGGATTTAATTCAATGTGCTGTTGTAGCAGTGAGCCAAGAAATCTCAGTTCAAGTTGTATACCGCTGAGTTGGCCAATCAGCCTTCTACTCATTTTTAACTTAATAAAAATAAACTGAATTGATCCAAGTACACTTGAATTTACTCCAGTCCTAACATCCTTTGGGTAATGCAGCCATTTACTCTTTCAGTGGTGCACTGGCCACTTAGGTGGTTGCCAGGTTGTCCATCAATCAAAGTCTTCCTTAACAGTTTTGTGCTGGTGGGCATGTGTGGGTGCACTCGCTGTCATAGTCTCATGTGGTGATGGGCATGTGTGGGTGCACTCGCTGTCATAGTCTCATGTGGTGATGGGCATGTGTGGGTGCACTCGCTGTCATAGTCTCATGTGGTGATGGGCATGTGTGGGTGCACTCACTGTCATAGTCTCATGTGGTGATGGGCATGTGTGGGTGCACTCGCTGTCATAGTCTCATTTCGTGCCGCAATCTGTCTTATCGGCCCTCTGCACACCCACAAACAAGTTCATAATTAGCCCAAATACGATGATTAAGGTGGTCGTGGTTGATATCGACGGATGAATTATCCCTATCCTCTTACCTTTCGAGCCACTGACAACCAGACCTAGTTCAGCAATGGTCGCCACACAGGTAATCTCCGACTGATGTCCAGTGAGAACCGTCCTAGGTGTGGGCATGTCTATACCTGGGTTCAACACAATGATGATCATTAGCAATGTAAACTTTATTTTTGTATATGAATACTTCTAGCAATGGCACAACTACTGAGTGGGAAGAATTTTAAAAAATTAAACGTTTTGATTTTTAAATTTTATTATTTTAATATTGGAGCAATGTACTTATTTATCAGCTTTCTGTAATTTCTATTGGAATGAAATTTTGACAGTTTCTCTAAGACAGTTCAGGCCAACCTTGTATAGCAGAAGCCCTTTTGATCAGTTATTTTATAATATCAGTGAGTAAATAATAAGACATTTTTTACCATCCCTCTTGAAAAGTTGTTTTATATTATGACTGAGTAAATAATATGACATAGTAATCCTTTAAACAATTATTTTATAATACCACTGAGTAAATAGAATGACATGGAAATTCATGTTTTGTTGAAGAGTTGATTTTACAATATCCCTGAATAAATAATAAGACATGCGACATGACAATCCTTTTGGTGGATGTGCATTACTGCTCTGTGACTTGGAACGTTTACTCCAGACACAATAATCTTCTAAGCACGGATAGCAATTATGACATTTCTGAACTTGTATCATAGACTTCTGCTTCCTGTTAACAAAGATAATCTTATAAACGCTAGATGTATCTTGAAAGCCTCACTATTGCTATCTCCCAGTACGGCCTGGGCCTTGGCGTTGAACATCCACACCATGACCGTGCAGTCCTTGGAGCCAGTGATCACGTAGCAGTCCTGGCTGATGTTACACTCGGAGCGTGCCACGCAGGTCACAACATCAAAGTGACCGAACACAACTTGAATGATGCGAGCTGGAACAAATATAACAATTCTAAACATACTTTATATTTTTCATATTTCCAATTGATGAATCACACAAATACAAGTGGTGTATCACACAAATACAAGTGGTGTATCACACAAATACAAGTGGTGTATCACACAAATACAAGTGGTGTATCACACAAATACAAGTGGTGTATCACACAAATACAAGTGGTGTATCACACAAATACAAGGGGTGTATCACACAAATACAAGTGGTGTATCACACAAATACAAGTGGTGTATCACACAAATAAAAGTGGTGTATCACACAAATACAAGTGGTGTATCACACAAATACAAGTGGTGTATCACACAAATACAAGTAGTGTATCACACAAATACAAGTGGTGTATCACACAAATACAAGTGGTGTATCACACAAATACAAGTGGTGTATCACACAAATACAAGGGGTGTATCACACAAATACAAGTGGTGTATCACACAAATACAAGTGGTGTATCACACAAATAAAAGTGGTGTATCACACAAATACAAGTGGTGTATCACACAAATACAAGTGGTGTATCACACAAATACAAGTAGTGTATCACACAAATACAAGTGGTGTATCACACAAATACAAGTGGTGTATCACACAAATACAAGTGGTGTATCACACAAATACAAGTGGTGTTTTCATGAATGGACTATGAGGGTATCAACGGGTACTCCTAGTTTATGCTACAACTTTTAAACTACTTATAAAATCCTATTTATACTTTGAAAGTATCTACATTCATAGTGTCTCTGAATTCCCAAATACTGACTACCAAACACTGACATAATGTGTAATCACATGAGACATACAGTGCCACAGGCCTAAAGCCATAGGCACACAACCACAGGCATAGAGCCAGAGACATAGACCCGCAGCCATACAGTCACAGGCACAGGCATAGAGCCAGAGACATAGACCCGCAGCCATACAGTCACAGGCACAGGCATAGAGCCAGAGACATAGACCCGCAGCCATACAGTCACAGGCACAGGCATAGAGCCAGAGACATAGACCCGCAGCCATACAGTCACAGGCACAGGCATAGAGCCAGAGACATAGACCCGCAGCCATACAGTCACAGGCACAGGCATAGAGCCAGAGACATAGACCCGCAGCCATACAGTCACAGGCATACAGCATTACAGACATAGAGCCATTGGCACACAACTAAATGCACACAGCCACACAGAGTCAAAGCCACACAGCCAGACACAAAGCCACAGAACCACAGACATACACCTAGCCACAAAAAAAGCACATATCCAAATACATACAGCCACAAACAGCCACAGACATACACCCAGACACAGACATACAGCCACAGGTATAAAGCCACAGACAATAACAAACACAGACACGACACACCCATACAGCAAGAAGTCAGACACACACCTGAGTCTAAGTGATAAATCCTGAAACTCTTGTCCCAGAAACCGCAGGCAAACAGGAAGCGGTTGTCTGCGGTAGTCACAAAGCTGTGATGGTTGACAGGCAGCCTCTGGTCAAAGTTGTCACCAAGAGTTCGTTTCTGAGGTCCAGTGTGCTGGACTGAAGGAAGGAAAAAAATAGACGAGTTTTTATGGACAGTAAGACAGCACAATTGGCTTGGAGCACACACAGAACTAAAGGAAAATTTTCTGTGACAGAAAAACTTTCAATATTTGGCCATCAGTTGGTCTCTGACAGGAATAACTAATGCTTCTTTAGGCAAGGAATAACTAATTCTTCTTTAGGCAAGGAATAACTAACCCTTCTTTAGGCAAGGAATAACTAATTCTTCTTTAGGCAAGGAATAACTAACGCTTCTTTAGGAAAAGAATAACTGATGCTTCTTTCCATAAGGAATAATTGATGCTTCTCAAGCAAGAATATCTGATGCTTCTTTAGATTGAGAAAAACAGATTTTTTAAAACTACATGAAAAATAAAAATATTGACACAAAAGGATATGTTTTTAGCATGAGCTACATTAAAATGTATTTTTAAGGCCTATAATGTAACCGCTGGACTTATTTATTTAATGGCAAACTACTTTGCTGAGACGTATTAACTGAGAATGAAAAGAAATACACAGAAAACCTTTTTTGGAATATTCTTAATACATTACACTGATATTTCTTTTAAAACCTATCTAACTTTTGGTGATTTGTTATCTTAACCTACCTAACATTTGATCCATGGCCAATGGTAGATTTGGCGGGGCTGTGGGGTCAGCTTTGTCAGATGAAAAGCTTGCAGCATTTCCTTGAGCTGAAAGATTATTGAAAGATAAAGCACTGATTTATTGAACTCACAGACCTTAAAGAAAATATCAAATGCATGGAGACAACGACAGGCCGGATTTCGAATTCATTTATATTGGATGCGACTCCAAACTACAAATATTTAATAAGTGTTTAGAAATTTAAACACCCAAATTTACATGGATGTCTGATACCACTGAAGATTTTATAGCAACAAAATGTCAGTGTGATAGAAATTTAAACACTCGAATCCAACAGATTTCATTTTCTGTGTGACTCAACATGACAGTCGAGTAAATGTGTGCAAGTTTCCTCACGTGTGTAGCCATTGTTCCACTTGTTGATGGCATAGTTGTGGTTGCAGGATATGCTGGTGACCGCCGGGATAGGCACCGCGGGGTGGGTGTTGGCCGCCACGTGGGTGACCGGTGAGTTGGACAGGAACTTCATGATCATGCAGACGTCGTCCTGGTTCTTGGAGAACATCATTGGGCTCTGTTCAATGGGAGGACAAAAGCATTCAACATCAGGAGAAATAAATTCTTCATCAGCATGTGTTGAGCTTTACAATAGTAAAAAGAAAATGTGAACAATAAAGCTAATGCTAACTGGATGTGAAGTTATTTCCTCCAGGACAAATCAATTTAAAGACCAGCGTAATGGATATAATAAAAATAAGTTTTATTTAACACAGCCATATGTTTATTTCAACTACGTTTCATGTATGCGCATACACATAAGGGTTTCATACCATTAGCAAAGAACCATAAGCCTGAAATAATAGTTTGAAAAAAAAAAAGGGCCTAATCCGATTCCCCAAAATGTCCAAGCATAAAAGACCAGGAAGACAAAAAAAATATGAATACAAATTTTTAAAAGGGAACAAAAAATATTAATGGTATACAGACTGTCAAATAAATTGTACAACTGCTCCTTTTTTAAATTCCTAAAAATTAATATTAAAAATATTTACTAACACCCCGCCCCAATATTATAATTGGGGGCATTAACTGTTGTCTAGGAAATAATTTGAATTTTTAAATATATATCACAAATTAGTTATCCATCTCTCTTAAACTGCTTCTGTATAACTTAAATTCATAATATAAACTAAATTGAATACCCAGTCCTTTGTACTGTCTAGCGATTGAGAGTCATTATATTTCAGCAGTAACTCTTTCAAAATCAAGAAGACCAAAGAGTAAAATTCTTGAAATTTTTATATCTATAGATTTTCAACAATGTAACATTTACCAATGGCCTCTCAAATGAAAGTGGAAAGCCAGGATATCAGGATTCAAACAAAATCAAATGGAATAATTTGTAGTATAAAGAATACTTGATATGCTGTACTTAAACAAATCCAGGATAACTTTGTTTTCACAAAAAAATAATTTCTTCATAAAAATTTGGTAAATGACTTGAAATTCTTATGAGTTATAAAAATCTCATAAAATTATTGAGATCTGGGTGATCTGGGTCTATTTGTTATTCTACAAGGAGTTAATTAGCTCAGTAGTGAATACATATTTGATGTGAATTAAGCTGAAATCACTGGTTAAATAGTTAATATATTAATGATGTTTTTTTTTTTAGGTATTAGTGTATCCTACATAACTTTTGATGTTCTTATGTAAGCAACTAAATTATAAGCCATGGATTCACTTCACACAAATGGATTCACTCAAGCCCAGGTCTTCAATGACAAGTTTGTAGTTTGGCTTGTTATTAAATTGGTTATACTAATGTGTGCAATGACGTCATTGTGTTAACCTAGCAGTACATAGTGAAGATAGCCACTAGCTAATATTTGTGTCACATGGTGTTGGTTAATAAAAGCATTATTATATGAACATGGTGTAGGCCTATTCTTATAGTGACTATATCCTCACTAGAAGAGCCGTCTCTCTGATTATATCATTAGATTTTTAACTTCACAAAGGACATTAAAAAAAACAACAACTTTTTTTGAGGGATTACTTTTTAATTCTATCAATGTCTGCCCCCCCCCCCCAATCCAAAATTAATAGGCTGTATTTTTTAACAAAATAAAAAGGAAGAAAAAGTAGATTAAATAATATTTTTAACTTCAAAAAGGAAAATAAAAAAAACAACAACTTTTTTTGAGGGATTACTTTTTAATTCTATTAATGTCTGCCCCCCCCCCCCCATCCCAAACTGATAGGCTGTACTTTTTAACAAAATAAAAAGGAAGTAAAAGTAGAGTAAATAATATTGCATTCTCTCAATAATTATTACAATTGTAACTGCAGAAAGGATTCATGTTTTATTATTTTAATTCAGAGTAAGATTTAAATGAAAAATTGAAATAAAAAAGCAATTCAAGGTCAATGCCATTTAAAAAAAAAAAGGAATAAATAAAATATTTTTGTCCCCAAAGTAATGAAAAATAATAAGGAAAAGAAAGATTATTAAAAAATATTATTTTGTTTCCTATTTTCCAAGCAGCAAGCAATATGGGAGGCAACTATAAGGAAATGATGCAGAACCTTATTGATGATGCTTCTACGGTCCTGATTTTTTTCTATTAGCTGGAATAAATAAACATAGAGATGATGAATGAATGGATGGAAGGAAATCAGTGCTTTGTTTAATATGGGTTAATAATGGAGGTGGAAGAGACCAAAAAAAATAAATAAAGATTTAAAATATTAGGGTCAAGGCCATGGTCTAACTTATCTTTGAATAATACACCGTCAGCTCTATCCTAAATTTGCTACTGCGGTGAGACAGTGGGGTACAGGAGAAGATTTTGTGTCTGAGAACCCTGTGTTATCACTTAAAATTAATTTTTTTTAAAATTGATCAATTATCTGGTTTTAGCAACAAACATTTTGTGCAAATAAAATTCACTGCTGGTCCATTAAATCATGGGATAAAACTCTCAAAACCACTAAACCCAATCCTGCAATCATCTCAAATTTAATCTTTGATAAAAATCAGTGGCTCCCAACCTTGCCCAGGCATCAAGAAGATACACTTAGTTTCCTGTATTCTCCTATTTCCCTCCATGCAGGCCAGATATATTTATTTGCCTACTTTGTGCTGATAGATTGTTTTTTTGGTTTTAAAGTTATTGGTTACTTTCTGTCTACACCATAAAGTGAATTCTGAAAAGGAAATTTATTTGTGTTCAATCTCATAGGAAAACCCAGTCAGCAAAGAATTTAATAATTTAAACCTCCCTCCCCCCCTCCCCCCAATCCCATCTGACAACAAAAATTCAACAGTAACATAAGGAATAAAAATAAGATCTGGTCAGAGTAACCCAGGTTGGGAAATATTGGAGGAAATCAAAAAGGAAAAAAAAAAAAGCTTAGAGATTCTACATAATAGATAATTAAATGTTTTGTTTTAATTATGGTATTTCAATTCCAGACCGTCAAAACTCTGTGAAGGTGTTAAAAAGCTAAAATCAAGTCTCAAAATAAAAATGATAAATATTTGATGAACAGAAAGGCTTATTTATATTTTTAAAAAAAAAACATCTAATAAATGAATCACCGAGTTTATAGATTCAGGGGGGAAGCACACCTGCGGGGTAAAGTTTATGGTGAGGCAATGTATTACATCATCTAAATAAGGAAATTTAAAAAAAAAACGAAGCAAAATCCCACATGGGAAACTAGGAAAATAAATGAATATTTTAATGATGACCCTGGTAACTAATAACAAGAACATAGTGAGGTAGACCTTACAAAGCTGTATCTTGTTTTGTTTTTAAAAAAATCTATGGGTCCAAACTTTTCCCGCTTTACACACTCTTTAATGATTTACCCCTCTAATTAAGCCTTTTAACGAATAAAAAGCAGAGAACCACTGGTTTTAGATTTTAAAGCAAAAGTGGCTTAATTATCCCAATCATGTCATTTCTGCTTTTCCTTTAAACCTTTTTAAATTTTACAGGTTATCTGAATCTAACTTTGTACAAATATACCATTGTGGACTAAGGAGAAAGAAATGAATGTGTATGTGGGGGGGGGGGGGAGGTGTGGGAGTGGTGGTGTTGCAGGCCATGACTGAGAACAACATAGAATTTGACTGGACAAGGTTAATAACATAAGCTTTAATTTTCCCATGTTTGCTGCAAGCAAGTGTTAAGTATTGAGCCCTGGAGACCCGAAAGATATTCACTAGGGTTTTCGAGAGTTCTTGTTAGAGCGACTTACCAGATGCATGACTGAACTTCGAGGTGGGTGGGGTTCAGTCAACAGCTGAGTGGGTGTCTGGCCAAAACTTCGGATCTGGTTCTCTATTGCCTGGAATGTTTACAGCAAAATGGGTGAGCTGGAGTAGTAACATTTAATTATATCACTGTCGTACCCAACCATTGGTACCACAAGCAGTAACCAACAATTATTTCTTGAGCCCACATTTTCAACTGGTATAAAGAAGAAGACAAGCAAGATAGCCACACAAGAAAAAAACCATATCCAACTCAGTCCCATCCAACTCTGATCCATCCAACTTTGTCCCATCCAACTCTTTCCTATCCAACTCTTTCCCATCCAGTTCTGTCCCATCCATCTTTGACCTATCCAAATCTGTCCTATCCCTGGGTTACAAAAATTCAACTCTGCTTGCTGTTCATCTTTAATCAAGAATTAAATCACA
Organism: Lymnaea stagnalis; assembly: GCA_964033795.1. Classification (NCBI taxonomy): domain Eukaryota; kingdom Metazoa; phylum Mollusca; class Gastropoda; family Lymnaeidae; genus Lymnaea; species Lymnaea stagnalis. The sequence continues at coordinate 696,155 of CAXITT010000397.1, read as the reverse complement.
AAATACGTTTAAAGAATGCCTCACGTTGACTTTATTATGTCCTATTTGATAAAAACCTTCAAATATTTTGATGCACAGAACTTTACATCCGTTCAGTCAAGCTATTTCATTTACATCAAACAAAAAGAAAGCCCATGTTGTTAAATGCTTGAATCCCTCAGAATTCTTGCTCATGTTTACCAAGGATTAAAGATAGTCTACGGTCATTAGTGGTTAATAGAACCCAGATTAAATCTATAGTCAAATACAGCAAATAAGGGTAGCTAAAAAAAATGCGGTACCGACCTCCTTCATGACAGGGTCAGTCATTGTTTCAAGATTGACGCTGCCATCATAGGTCAGGTAGTAAAATACATTGGTGGCCCTCACTGCTTCCGGTCCTGTCAAGTGGCGAGAGATGAAGGAATGATATAAACATTCTAATTAAGATCTTTATACATTAATTTCAATTGTCATTGAATCGTCACTTTTAACTATAAAAGTAACATTTAACACAAATGTCTGGTGGGTTCATTGTGTGTGCATAAAAGACACGTGTTAAGTTTTAAAAAAAGCAAAAAAAAAACAACAAAACAAACAAACTAAAAGGGATAGTGATAGATTTTCATCAAAAAGAACAGGTGCCAACCTCTTTGTTTGTATCCAAAGATCAGGTCAATCCAGTTGTGGATCTGGCAGGAAACAAATTCAGATTCCAGAGCCTGAAACAAAAGTTTCATTTTTATAAAGACAGAAACGCCATTTAAACCAACATAAACTATTCAATGCTTCAAGAAAACTTCAAATATCAAACTCATCTTATCTTAACACAAGACATTTTTTATTTAGGTTCAAGCTCGGTGCACTCATAAACTTCATTCCAATAGCCCAGTTTTGCTTTGTCTGTTCATTTTGTCTGTTCGTTAAAAAAGAATGATTTTTCTCTAAGTCAATTGTCGCCCTTTCAAAGGCCCCAGCTTAAAAATTCCTTTGCCATTTCATAGTTGATTTTTATAAGAATAAGTGATGGAGAAATAACACATTGCAGGTCAATTGCTGATTAGGTGCTTAACGAAAAGACTTTTATCCTGAGTTAAATCAAATCGACTGTGAAACAGATTATACAAAAGAATTATTAAGGTGCATTTGTTTTTCAAGTGGGAGGTACTGTACTCACCATTTTATTGATTCTGACAAATTCCTCGGGGGTCTTGGCCCAGGGAGGTAACTCCACGTCATTCACTTCCTTCCCATCTTCCTGCTTCCCGAGACTGTACTTGTTAGTGTTGGTGAACATCTCAGGCAAACAGAAGAACTCTGGTATCAGTTCCTGAGGTGGTGCCAAGTGAATATTATAATAGAGCACACATCATCATCATAATATACAGGGCAACTTACCAGCATGGCTTACCCAGAGCCCCATTACTGCTACTGCTAGATTTTTAAGCAATCCATCAGTATTCAGGGTTGGTGTTTACAATTATTTAATTTCACACACACAACAGGTACTGTTTACAACATTAAAATGTTATAAGCTTAAGTAGGGGTTGGACAGCACAACTGTCCTGAGACATTACCTTGACATCTGAGGTGTCCCTCTGACAGTTCTTCCAGGCCTGACTAATGGATGAGAAGATTCGGTTAGGATGGTCGAACTTTCCGCCTTGTAAGTTAAGGAACATTGTGGTGAAGGGCTCCTTGGGATGTAGCAAAGACATTAAAAAATAACTTGATCTTATCAAAAACAGATACCAACTTTTTAGTTAACATAGAAGATCATACAACAGAGTTGGTCTTAATAGATTCATTTGCTTGTAATGAAATCACATTTATTTTCAAGGAAAGAATCCAGCTTATAGTTAACATGTACTGTAAGTCTGAAGGTCATAGTACAGGTGACTTCTCTACTCATTTACACATAGTACAGGTGACCTCACTATTCATTTACACATGGTAAAGAAGACATCATTACTCATTTACACATAGTACAGGTGACTTCACTACTCATTTACACATGGTACAGGTGATCTGACCATTCATTTAAACATAGTACAGGGTGACTTTACTCATTTACACAAAGTAAAAGTGAACTCAATACTCATTTACACATAGTACAGGTGACCTTACAACCAATACAGATAAAACAAATGATATACCACACGGATGAGCCAGTTGAGTGTAAAGGCAGATGTTGAATAGTGGGTGCCGTAGTGGAAAGGTGGGATCTGATCATGCTCCCAAGATGAGAACCTTTCCTCAAAGTAGGCCTTCCTCGTCTCATTCAGTGCACCAATAGGCTGGGAAGATAATCCAGGTATTTAAATGTTCATTAATTACACATTGTGGTTCTCAGATGTTGATGTTAATTCTACATAGTTAAAAAAAAAAGGTGTATATTGATTTATCAATTAATTGGAAGAAAGCCAATAATGTACACCAGTTATTTTCAACCAGGGTTCTGCAGACCCTAAGGCTTCACTGAGCGCCAGCCAGAGATTTTGCTAGTGTCCAGTAAAATTATAAAAATAATGTCTGAAATCGCCATGGACCAAGTCTGGCAGTACCTGAACTTTACAGTAACTGGTAGTTCTTTTATCCACTTAATTACTGTTTCCTTTGTCTTCCTAGCTACAGCTAGTCACGTGTCATGTGAGTGGAACGTGCGAAAAAATTAACATTGTCTATCTGAATCTTACATTTTTTTGGTCACTCAGCACAGTGACAATTACTTGGCTATGGGATTGACTCGGGCAGGTGTCTTAATTGGAATCAAACAAATCCTTGAGTCACTTTATGGGGTTCTATGGGCAATCTAAATGTTCCAAAGGGTTCCATTCCAATAAAAAGGGTGAAAGAACAATCATGTACACAAAAACATTTGCTAAATATATTAAGCAAACAATATTGCAGTTATTTTTCTCAAAGTGTTTTTGTTTTGATTTTGTAGATGTTATGTTACTGTTAATTAAAAATTGATCAAACCATCCTGAGAATATTATATCCAAGAACGACTCTCAAATTGAGTCACAATAGTTTTTATGAACAATTTTTTTCTTCACCTAAATTAGGTAGGTGATTTATTTAAAAACAAAATTTAGTTAGTGTTCTTTAATATGATGGGAGATAACAAAAAATTTGTTACCAATTTTGCCTAAAAATTTACACTGAAAAGTTACAGATTGATTGTTTAAAATTTTTTTAAATTTAAGAGCAAAAGAAAGAAAAAAAAAATGAATGGAATGTCGAATGAGCAGCCATGAAATTACAAAAAAAAAAAAAAAAAAATGATAAATGAGACCAGAAGTAATGGCTTTACCTTTGACAGGTCCCTGTATGTGTTTGCACTGCTCAAGTCCAGCTGGTCAGTGTCATAGTTGACCAAAACCCAGGGAAACACTGGGTACTGGTTCAGGTCATTGTAGGTTCGACCTGGAAGTCAAAGTCAGGTAGGTTATAGCATCTTGTGATACTGAATAGTTTTAGTTAGAGTTAGTTAGTAGCAGTCCATCATAAAACAAACGATGTTTAAGTACGTGGCTTGGGAAAAGTTGAACGATCAGAGGATAACCTAGACTGAAAATCTTTGGTGTAAAGCTGACCAGAAAACCATGCTGAATGCTCAAGTCAATGGGAAAAGCTGAACGATCAGAGGATAACCTAGACTGAAAATCTTTGGTGTAAAGCTGACCAGAAAACCATGCTGAATGCTCAAGTCAAAAATATTAGGCAACAAACATCGTACAACATTGTCATTGCAGACACCTGATCTCTAATGAACATAGATGAACACTTCTCTGATAATTATATAAATAATTGCAGATTATAAAGGATAATGTTTTAAAAATAAAAATTCATTTAAGAATGAGCAGTAATTGTAGCTAGCAGTCAATGTGGCAGCAGTAAATGTGGCTAGCAGTATTTTTGGCTACGAGTAAGTGTGGCGTGCATGTCCTAGTCAAGCAGCTGTCTTCTGAAAGCGTCTTTCAGGCAATAACATTTAAAGAAAGACAATTCATGGTGACTGAAGTGATAGTAAACTTCCCGGTTATGTCCCCTGCAATATTGCTTTATGTCATTCGGATTTTACTTTTAAAAAAAAAAAGAAGAAAAAAAAAAGGGGTTTTTCCATACGGCTTATCCCCTTCCCCTCCAATGTGGCAGAGATTGTGTCCAAATGTATCCATGGCTTGAGTTAGACGTCATCTGTTTGTAAGCCTATCACACAGAAATCTACAGTGCCATCATTTCAACTCTATGGGAATAGGTTGTAGTTTTGAAACAGATGGGTCCCACATAATATATTGGTTGAGAGGGAAGCATTCAAGGTGGTGTGAAATAGGGGAGATAACCAGAACCGCAGGGCCTGTTTCGGTGAATCCAGGGAAATCTACAAACCAATAATCTACACATCTTTCTGATAAAGTATTTTGATTTTGTGTGCAATACTACTACAAGTGTATCTGCCTTGGTGACTGCTTTGCGCTGTCTACAGTTTCAGGATAACAGATTTATAAAAAAAATATTTTTAAAAATAATAATAATAAACTAAATTAAAGGTATAAACATGTCTACAATGTCTACATACAATTCACAAATAATACATGAGTAAAAATTGGCTGATTCTTTAGCTTTATGGGTAAAACTACAAATATTGGTAAAGCTAAATCAGCTTTGAGATGACATTGCTGGAGAAGTCAATGCATGACATGTCATTGCTTGAGGTGTCAATGATTGCAGACCAAAATGACTACATAAATATGGACTTTCCTGACCAAAATGACTACATAAATATGGACTTTCCTGACCAAAATGACTACATAAATATGGACTTTCCTGACCAAAATGACTACATGAATATGGACTTTCCTGACATTGTTTTAAATAAATATTATATGGACCGCCATGTTGGTGAACATTTCAACTAATCCAGGAATCAAGGAAGACAGGTTCTGACTTCCTGACCCCCCCCCCCCCTCTATAGCTCTCGTTCAAAGAGTAGTAGACAACAAGTAAACATATTTTGGTGAGACTCTCAGAGAATGTCTGATGACAAGAACTGCCTGCTGTGATCCATCTGACAGAAGTTCTCCCAATCTTAACGATGTCACTCTTGAAACTTGTTGGGCAGTTGTGAGTTGGGATCAAGATTAGCTGTCATAAAACATCAAAAATTCTTTTTTCCACAAATATTAGAAGCTTCACTTTGTTGCTTAATAAGCAGGAAATCTTATCTCTGTTGTTTAATAAGAGGACAATCTTATCTCTGTTGTTTAATAAGAGGACAATCTTATCTCTGTTGTTTAATAAGAGGACAATCTTATCTCTGTTGTTTAATAAGAGGACAATCTTATCTCTGTTGTTTAATAAGAGGACAATCTTATCTCTGTTGTTTAATAAGAGGACAATCTTATCTCTGTTGTTTAATAAGAGGACAATCTTATCTCTGTTGTTTAATAAGAGGACAATCTTATCTCTGTTGTTTAATAAGAGGACAATCTTATCTCTGTTGTTTAATAAGAGGACAATCTTATCTCTGTTGTTTAATAAGAGGACAATCTTATCTCTGTTGTTTAATAAGAGGACAATCTTATCTCTGTTGTTTAATAAGAGGACAATCTTATCTCTGTTGTTTAATAAGAGGACAATCTTATCTCTGTTGTTTAATAAGAGGACAATCTTACCTCTGTTGTTTAATAAGAGGACAATCTTACCTCTGTTGTTTAATAAGAGGACAATCTTACCTCTGTTGTTTAATAAGAGGACAATCTTACCTCTGTTGTTTAATAAGAGGACAATCTTATCTCTGTTGTTTAATAAGAGGACAATCTTATCTCTGTTGTTTAATAAGAGGACAATCTTATCTCTGTTGTTTAATAAGAGGACAATCTTATCTCTGTTGTTTAATAAGAGGACAATCTTATCTCTGTTGTTTAATAAGAGGACAATCTTATCTCTGTTGTTTAATAAGAGGACAATCTTATCTCTGTTGTTTAATAAGAGGACAATCTTATCTCTGTTGTTTAATAAGAGGACAATCTTATCTCTGTTGTTTAATAAGAGGACATCTTGTTTTATACCAAATGGAGGAAGTACACTTTTTTTTATTTTTTTATAATTTTTTTTTATGTGACTAATATGTTAAATATGTTGTGACAGACCTTTAACAGATATGATATTCAGTTGAATGGTCATATGAATCTTAAAAACCAACCATTGCAGTGTTGATGTTGACCAAAAGCTCAGCTCCCTAATCTCTATGGTCAAGGATTACGAATAAAATATTTCAAGATTGTTATAAATGGAACTTTTAGGACATGGGTCCCACCTGACCTATGGTGTCCCCCCTGAGCTATGGTGTCCTACCTGAGCTATGGTGTCCCCCCTGAGCTATGATGTGTCCCCTGAGCTATTGTGTACGAACCTGACCTATGGTCTTCAAACTGACCTATGGTGTCCCACCTGAGCTATGGTGTCCCACCTGAGCTATGGGTGTCCCCCTTGAGCTATGGTGTCCCCTTGAGATATGGTGTCCCCCTTGAGCTATGGTGTCCCTCCTGATTTATGGTGTCCCTCCTGATTTATGGTGTCCCACCTGAGCTATGGTGTCCCCCCTGAGCTATGGTGTCCCCCTTGAGCTATGGTGTCCCCTTGAGCTATGGTGTCCCCCCTGCGCTAGTGTGGCCCCCCTGAGCTATGGTGTCCCCCCTCAGCTATGGTGTCCCACCTGAGCTTTGGTGTCCCCCTTGAGCTATGGTGTCCCACCTGAGCTAGTGTGGCCCTCCTGAGCTATGGTGTCTCACCTGAGCTATGGTCCCCCCCCTGAGCTATGGTGTCTCCCCACCAGAGCTATGGTGTCCCACCTGAGCTATGTTGTCCCACCTGAGCTATGGTGTCCCCCTTGAGCTTTGGTGTCCCACCTGAGCTAGTGTGTTCCCCGAGCTATGGTGTCCCCCTGAACTAGTGTGTACCCCTGAGCTATGTTGTCCCCCCCTGAGCTATGGTGTTCCCCCTGAGCTATGGTGTCCCCCCTGAGCTATGGTGTCCCCCCTGAGCTATGGTGTCCCCCCTGAGCTATGTTGTCCCCCCCTGAGCTATGGTGTCCCCCTGAGCTATGGTGTCCCCCCCCCCCTGAGTGATGGTGTCCAAGGACATGTAGTGATAATGAAACCATCCCATCTAAGGTTTTAAGAACACCTTTATCCGATATACAGCATGTAAGAGCATACTATGAGATCAAACACAAACCATAATGTGCAATGACACATGATGTAATCCAGCCATTACCCTTTACAGATGTGTAAGGACAGCTTTGGGATATAAGATATGTAATCACACCATTACAGCCTATGTGATTGTAAAGGACACTGTGGGGGTAAAGATCTACCAGACATGTGGCCCACCTGCTATGGTGTTGAGGTACATGATGTAATCAAAGTTCGAGATCTCCCTCTTCTGCCATTTTTGTGTCATGTTGGACAGCTTGAACAGCTGCTTTCCTGATGCCAGGGACACACGTCTGAGGAAATGATCAGGTCAGGCAAAATAAGCATACAGCCATAAGATAAACATACCTACAGAGCTAACACAATACCTATACATAGCTATCATATAAGACACTATTTTGGTTAATTTACCCAAGTAAATAATACAGATACACTAGAAAAAATAGCATGTTATGTTTGCCTTGTCAATCCCATGTTATAGTAACATTAATGACATAATAAATTCACTTGAATTGAGCCATCACTAATTTGCCATCACTTCCCGATTGACCAAATGTTATGCCAACAACTGCTTTGCCCATCTTTAGAAGGACCCAATCGTCACCAGTGAAGATATCTTTTGCCGATAATTACGGTACTTGTACAATTTGACATTATTTGTAGGTTTGTGACATTCTGTAGGTTTGTGACCTTATTTGTAGGCTGTGACCTAATTTGTAGGTTTATGGCCTTCTTTATAGGTTGTGACCTAATTTGTAGGTTTATGGCCTTATTTGTAGGTTGTGACCTAATTTGTTGATTTATGGCCTTATTTGTAGGTTCTGAACTAATTTGTAGGTTTATGGCCTTATTTGTAGGTTGTGACCTAATTTGTAGGTTTTTGACCTTATTAGTAGCTTGTGACCTAATGTGTAGGTTTGTGGCCTAATGTGTAGGTCTGTGACCTTATTTGTAGCTTGTGACCTAATTTGCAGGTTTGTGAGTGACCTTTTTTGTAGGTTGTGTAGTTTATATCTTAAGTATTTTTTGTTTCCATAAATAGGTGATATTTATTTAGAGTAAAAATAGACATAAAAAATGATAAAGAAGAGATCTTTTCAAGCTATGTTATAAAGAATCGTACAACCTCCGATCAGCTCGGTTCCTTTCCTCGTAAATGACAAGTCAATGTTCATCGTGCAACACCCTGTGTACAGCAGTCACACAATTAATGTTAGCCAACAGAAATGTCAACCCTCCATAAAGGTACGCGTGTGTCTATCAAAACAGGGCACGTCCACACTCTGATCAAACAAGTAGGAGGCAGCTCATAGCTGGTCAGGGTGATCATTATGGTATCACTTCACCACCATGTGTGCCTGCTGTGGCGGGTGAGAGGCATACATTGGCCTCTGTGTTTCAGTTCACTGTTGGTGATTGATCCAGTGGGTACTTTACGGTGGGTCCCTACAGTGGGCCCCTTCAGTGGATCCCTACAGTGGGTTCTTTACAGTGGGTACTTTACAGTGGGTCCTTACAGTGGGTCCCTTTAGTGGATCCCTACAGTGGGTTCTTTACAGTGGGTACTTTACAGTGGGTCCTTACAGTGGGTCCTTACAGTGGGTCCCAACAGTGGGTCCTTACAGTGGGTCCTTACAGTGGGTAATTTACAGTGGGTCCCAACAGTGGGTCCCTACAGTGGGTACTTAAAATATCTGGTGGGTTGTTTGGGGAGAGCGTGTTAGCAGTGTCATAGGAAGTAGAGGGGGGTTGGGAGTCCGCCCGAAGAGTTCCTTTCTTTTCTTCTTTATATGGGGAAAGGGGGGAGAAGGGGCATTTTGGGCGAAAGAAGAGTTGCTCCCCCCCCCCTCCCCCCTTTTTCTGAAATGGTGCGGGGCACCAGCCCCTAGCTACACTAATGAGTGTTAGATGCAAGTTAAAGAAGACGGCTCTAATACCTGGTATCTCAAATGTCCATTTTATCCATAGCGTTGCATGTTAATAGTTAGTGAAACCTAAACGACAATAAAAGCACCACGAATTATTTGCCAAGTTTGTTGTTAATGATAGAAAAGAAGATCTCATACAAATGATACACATAAAACCTAACTCTATTCCATTTCATTTGAATTGAAATCTCTCGCTGTCCCCTCGGATACTAGATTTCACCTAAGTGTTTATTTTTTTTATTTGTGTGTTACTCGTTGTTTATTCCCTGGAGTAGGCATCTTGCCGCGACACGTTCTTTTTTTTTCACCCCCCCCCCCCCCCGTTTCCCCCCATACCATATTTCCTTCAATTTCACAGAAACTGTGCAACATCCTAGCTCCCGGTCTTTTCCTCAAACCCCAAGAACCACCTGAGTGGACCCGCTCACTTCTCATGCTGCTTAATTAAGGCTCTGTGGTGAGCTTTTGTAAGATTAAAACCAAGTCTGCGAGTGGCTGTATTAAATACATGTACATTCATATGGGCTTCTAAACTATGTGTTTTTTAAACAAAGCGAACACAGTGTACCACCCTAATACAAAAACCTCCAAAGATCAAATGTACAGTTGAGAAATACTTAAAAAAAAACACTGTGCAATAAGCCATAATAATGTGTTTTTACATGACTTATACTGTTACTGGACAGTAGTGTAAAAACTGTCTAACGATTTATGACAAATGGACAACTATGAGGTATAGCACTGCACTTTTAAATACGCGAATTTACCGGCTTATATAAATCATGCATGGCCAATGTTTTAATGTATAATATTTCCATTTTTTTTTTACTTGTCATTGCAAATAGTTAAAAAATGTAGTCTTAATTTCCATAAATATAATTTATACATTTTTCAGAGAGAGGGTTGATTTTGGCCTGAGATACTCTGTCTTTTAACTTACCTGGTTTGATTCAATCCATACTTGATGCCCACGCCGACTCTGGGCAATGCGTTGATGACCTTCTGGACAGTCACGTGGTCGGGGAAGGAGAACATGACGGCGGCTGAGGATGGGGGAAATGTTAAAATACAAATTACTTTCATGAGCAGGCGTTCTGAAGACTAGGACTATGTGAGACGTCTGACTTCCCTTTGAGATGACCTCCCCTGTCAACTAGCATACGCCCCTGCGCCAGACGTCATATAAAGCTGCTAAGACAAGTTTAACACCCCCCCCCCGCCCCCAACATGTGAAGAAAATTAAAATCTAACAACAAAATAAAAATAAAAATATATATAAAAAAGGGGAGGGGAGCAGTCACATACATAACAAAAATGTATATACAAGAAGATTCAAAGATCGGGGGGGAGGAGACATGGACTCTTTCTACTAGACTAGCGGTGTTCTCAGCCTGTGGGCCGAGACCCCTTTAGGGGTCGAACGACCCTTTCACAGGGGTACCCGGAGACCAACGGAAAACACATATACCGGTACTCTACAGTTATTAAGTAGCAACGAAAATAATTTTGTGGTTGGGGGGTCGCCACAACAGAAGGCAATGCATTAAAGGGTCGCGGCATTAGCAAGGCTGAGAACCACTGTACTAGACACAATCACACAATCAAGGTTGTTTTTTTAAAAAGACGTGTTGGCAACGGGTAGCCATTTCCCCACACACTCACAACGCACACGTGTGCGGGAGAAGAGCAACAGGATACAACACGTCAGAAGAACAACTCTAGTTGGTTATCTAAGAAGACGGTCATTATTTTTGTTTACTTTTCACGTGTTCATTCCTTTCGGTTAAAAAATAAATACAAATAAAATACCCCCCTCCCCCACCAAAAAGTTCATCTTTGCAGATAGATAACTCCGACTGAAGGCAATTTCTAGGATAGACAGACAGCCCTGTTTATTGATACGTTACCTCAAAGCTATCTGCACGCCCATCTAGAACCCTACCTGTCCATCAACGACTACACCCGTCCTCGGATTGGGAACTTCTTCTTTTGTTTGTGACACATGACATGTCTTAGGATTCATCCACCAACGTCATTCAATGAACAGGATTTTCATCTAAGGGGTTTTGGTTTTTTTTTGCATCTCCCCCCCCCCCCCTCTTTTTTTCTCGTCTTAAAGGCGCAACAGTTTTGACAGTAGTAGCGGGCAGTGGGCAGACCTAGAGTCTAGAGACTAACCAACTGAAACTACATAATAAGACTCTTGTCGTTAGTAGACGGCAATTGGCATTGTAGGGTACTGAGGGTATTGTAGTGCATTGTAGGGTACTGAGGGTATTGTAGTGCATTGTAGGGTACTGAGGGTATTGTAGTGCATTGTAGGGTACTGAGGGAATTTTGTAGTGCATTGTAGGGTACTGAGGGTATTGTAGTGCATTGTAGGGTACAGAACCAGCGCAGTAAAGTCAATATATCTAAGGGTCGTAGTAGTAGCCATGATGTTGTGAGCTTGTCTTTTTAGTATTTAAAAGAAATAATATATTTTCGTCGTAGACTTGAACATGTACTTTATAGATGCATCTGGGAGTCTGAGGTTCTTCAAATAACAGCCCAAGAATTGAGGTAGGACAATTATCTCTATAAGATAACAATGGGGATACTCGGATAGTTTAGGATTTTGGTAGGACTATCATCTTTATAAGATAACAATGGGGATACTTGGATATAGTTTAAGTATTATGGTAGGTCTATTATCTCTAAAACAATGGGGATACTCGGATAGTTCAAGGATTATGGTAGGACTACTATCTCTCTAAGGAGGACTACTATCTCTCTAAGGTAACAATGGGGATACTCGGATAGTTCAAGGATTATGGTAGGACTACTATCTCTCTAAGGTAACAATGGGGATACTCGGATAGTTCAAGGATTATGGTAGGACTACTATCTCTCTAAGGTAACAAACGGGATACTCGGATAGTTCAAGGATTATGGTAGGACTACTATCTCTCTAAGGTACCAATGGGGATACTCGGATAGTTCAAGGATTATGGTAGGACTACTATCTCTCTAAGGTAACAATGGGGATACTCGGATAGTTCAAGGATTATGGTAGGACTACTATCTCTCTAAGGTAACAATGGGGATACTCGGATAGTTCAAGGATTATGGTAGGACTACTATCTCTCTAAGGTACCAATGGGGATACTCGGATAGTTCAAGGATTATGGTAGGACTACTATCTCTCTAAGGTACCAATGGGGATACTCGGATAGTTCAAGGATTATGGTAGGACTACTATCTCTCTAAGGTACCAATGGGGANTTGGAAGTGGACGATATCAACAACACAACATCAAGCCATTGGAAGTGAAGGATATGAACCACACCCCATCAAGCCATTGGGAGTGGACGATATGAACCACACCCCATCAAAACACTGGGAGTGGACGATATGAACCACACCCCATCAAACCATTGGAAGCGGAGGATATGAACCACGCCCCATCAACCTATTTGAAGTGGACGATATGAACCACCCCCCTTCCCCCCCCCCATCAAGCCACTGGGAGTGAAGGATATGAACCACAACCCATCAAACCATTCGGGGTAGAGGATATGAACCACGCCCCATCAAACTATTGGAAGTGGACGATATGAACCACACCCCATCAAGCCACTGGGAGTGAAGGATATGAACCACAACCCATCAAACATTCGGGGTAGAGGATATGAACAACGCCCCATCAAACTATTGGAAGTGGACGATATGAAACATCCCCCATCAAACCATTGGGAGTGAAAGATATGAACCGCGCCCCATCAAGCCACTGGGAGTGGGCGATATAAACCACACCCCATCAAGCAATTGGGAGTGAAGGATATGAAACACACCCCATCAAACCACTGAGAGTGGGCGATATAAACCACACCCCATCAAGCCACTGGGAGTGAAGGATATGAACCACACCCCATCAAGCCACTGGGAGTGAAGGATACGAACCACACCCCATCAAGCTACTGGGAGTGGACGATATGAACCACACCCCATCAAACTATTGAGAGCGGAGGATTTGAACCACACCTCATCAAGCCATTGGGAGTGGAGGATATGAAGAACACCCCATTAAACAATTGAGTGTGGAGGATATGAACCACGCCCCATCAAGACATTGGGAGTCGAGGATATGAACCACACCCCATTAAACCATTGGGAGTCGAGGATATGAACCACACCCCATCAAACATTTGGGGTTAGACCCCATCAAACCATTGGGAATGGAGGATATGAACCACGCCCCATCAAGACATTAGGAGTGGAGGATATGAACGACATCCCATCAATCCATTGGGAATGGAGGATATGAACCACACCCCATCAAGACATTGGGAGTGGAGGATATGAACCACACCCAATCAAAGCACTGGATACCTTATCTCGCAGATACCCCACTACTTACGGCCAGCACGTCAATAACTTATTTAAGCGGACATGTCGGGAACTTTTCCACTGTCAACGTTACCCCACGTCACCCAAGAAAACATGAGACGATTGAAAGGAACAGATTATGACAAAGAGGACGTCTGGGGCACGGGACGCCCATAGAAAATAAATAGAAGAAATCAAATGAACAAAATGAAATTTAAAAAAAAACAAAGTCCACTTGGTGCATCCAAAAATGAAATGAAAGTCTTCGGCACTCATGAGAAAATTGGATTAAATGTAGCTCTGATAAAAATCATAGAAATAATGGGCTGGGGGTGGGTGGGTGGTAAACATAGCATGACGTACTATATGGACCGCCCCATAGGGGAGTTGTTTCCCTTACTGTGTGTTTCTTATTTCCAATCCTCAATGGCTGTGCACCTCTCTGGAAAAGGAATTAATTATGGAAGGACAAGTATCTAAAAAATAAAAGTACCGGTAATATAATTGAATGATCATCAATAAGAACGAGCCCTAGCCGATCAAGGGAACAGTTGATAGATGATCTGATAGCGCTCAGTAGGAGGGGATGACGCTTTGCGCAAACAGTTTTCAGTTGGGGGGGGGGCGGAAGGGGCAGTGGTGTGTAGAAGGAACACAATTGGGTTTGACAATAGGATGAACACAACTGGGTGTAGCGATGGGATGAAGACAATTAGGTGAGGCAATAGTATGAACACAATTAGGTGCAGCAATGGGATGAACATAGGTGTGACAATAGGATGAACACCGTTAGTTGTAGCATTAGGATGAATACAATTAGGTGTAGCAATAGGATGAGCAAATTAGGTGTAGCAATAGGATGAGCACAATTAGGTGTAGCAATAGGATGAGCACAATTAGGTGTAGCAATAGGATGAACACAATTAGGTGTAGCAATAGGATGAGCACAATTATGTGTAGCAATAGGATGAACACAATTATGTGTAGCAATAGGATGAACACAATTAGGTGTAGCAATAGGATGAACACAATTAGGTGTAGAAATAGGATGAACACAATTAGGTGTAGCAATAGGATGAACACAATTAGGTGTAGAAATAGGATGAACACAATTAGGTGTAGCAATAGGATGAACACAATTAGGTGTAGCAATAGGATGAACACAATTAGGTGTAGCAATAGGATGAACACAATTAGGTGTAGCAATAGGATGAACACAATTAGGTGTAGCAATAGGATGAACACAATTAGGTGTAGCAATAGGATGAACACAATTAGGTGTAGCAATGGGATGAAGGAGACTATTCAGATATTCTTTTTATAAATTTAATTTTTTTACTATTAAGGGCGCGATGTAATCCATCCAAATGTTCTCATGGAGATGAACAATGGACGACTACATTTAGTGACCTCCCAATGGACGACTACATTTAGTGACCTCCCAATGGACAACTACATTGAGTGACCTCCCAATGGACGACTACATTTAGTGACCTCCCAATGGACGACTACATTTAGTGACCTCCCAATGGACGACTACATTTAGTGACCTCCCAATCGACAAATACATTAAGTGACCTACCAATCGACAACTACATTTAGTGACCTCCCAATGGACGACTACATTTAGTGACCTCCCAATAGACGACTACATTTAGTGACCTCCCAATGGACGACTACATTTAGTGACCTCCCAATGGACGACTACATTTAGTGACCTCCCAATGGACGACTACATTTAGTGACCTCCCAATGGACGACTACATTTAGTGACCTCCCAATGGACGACTACATTAAGTGACCTCCCAATCGACAACTAACATAAGTGACCTCCCAATCGACAACTACATTAAGTGACCTCCCAATCGACAACTACATTTAGTGACCTCCTAATGGACGACTACATTGGTGACCTCCCAAAAGACGACTACATTTAGTGACCTCCCAATGGACGACTACATTTAGTGACCTCCCAATGGACGACTACATTTAGTGACCTCCCAATCGACGACTACATTTAGTGACCTCCCAATCGACAACTACATTTAGTGACCTCCCAATCGACAACTACATTAAGTGACCTCCCAATCGACAACTAGATTAAGTGACCTCCCAATAGAGGACTACATTAAGTGACCTCCCAATAGACGACTACATTGAGTGACCTCCCAATCGACGACTACATTGAGTGACCTCCCAATCGACGACTACATTGAGTGACCTCCCAATCGACGACTACATTGAGTGACCTCCCAATCGACGACTACATTAAGTGACCTCCCAATCGACAACTACATTAAGTGACCTCCCAATCGACAACTGCATTAAGTGACCTCCCAATAGAGGACTACATTAAGTGACCTCCCAATAGATGACTACATTAAGTGACCTCCCAATAGATGACTACATTAAGTGACCTCCCAATATACGACCCAATTTAGCGACCTACCACTAAACGACCCAATTTAGTGACCTACCACTAAACGACCCAATTTAGTGACCTACCACTAAACGACCCAATTTAGTGACCTACCACTAAACGACCCAATTTAGTGACCTACCACTAAACGACCCAATTTAGTGACGTACCACTAAACGATCCAATTTAGTGACCTACCACTAAACGACCCAATTTAGTGACCTACCACAACACGCCCCAATTAAGTGACCTCCCTATACACGCCCCAATTAAGTGACCTCCCAATACACGCCCCAAATAAGTGACCTACTTCTGTTGGCCATGAAAATCTCGATGGCGATGTTCTGTAGCAGATAGCGCCGGGAGAAGATGGCTCGGATCTCGGAGAAGTTCCACTTGCCATGGAGAAAGTCTATGTAGGCGAGCACCTGTAGAGGAGACAGAGAGGAGGACACATATTAAACACAATGGTTAACTTTCTTGGGCCTTGCATTAGCACCGAGACAAGTTCAGCAATATGTCAGTGACCGTGCACCCACACCTGCTAGTTGCACTGCCAATGTTGAACCATTCATCAAGGTAAAAAAAAACATAGGTAAAATTATTAATTGCACTGACAAATGATACATGTTAGGATGTACAACAAAAATAACGTTTTGACATTCATCTTAGAGCAGAAATTTCTATCCCCCTCCCCACCAAAAAAATAACATGCGAGGAAATCAGTACCTGTTTTCTCATAAAAGACCAATGACCATCAACAAACTTAAGATCCAGCTGACCAAATGGCATTAAGGGTTTTAAAAGCATATATGCTTCATGATCACATTCGAGGTTCCTGTGCGGTATATGACGTCACAAAATAGATACGCTCCCCAATGCAAACCCTTCGCATCTTCAAGCGCCCCCCCCCCCTCCCCAACATCGGTTTGATTAATTGCAACGTTGCGCCCTAACAACGCGGCACCCTAACCCCGCGCCATCCTAAACAACGCTGTTATTGATAAATTAACGGCCACACGGCCTGTCATATTACGGTCCTTAGGCCTACTTAGCGCGCTAAAGCCCCCATTTGTCTCCGGTTGTGATGAATACCGTGTGTCCAGTTTGTGACGTGGCAAACTTGTCCAAATAAGACATGACAGTGGACCGTTCTTAATTAGAGAATACGGAAGCTCGAGAGCCCATGAGAGTTGACGGGCGAAGAGAGTTACAGGCCGGTTGCAAAGTACGAAGTGATGGCAGAGTTGCGAGCCCGAGATTAGACACAGTACATGTATAGAAAGATTATAAACAAATTCTAGACACACCAGAAGAATCAAAACATCGTGGTGCACCATTGTCTTAAAAAGTTTTTCTCATTTCATTACTCGTGTACTCTTCAGGCATGCATATACTCTATCCCATTGAAATCGCCGACATATATAACTAAACTATTAAATAACCCATGGATATATCCCCGGGTGGTTGCGTAGAGAAGGGACTTTGCGGTCCGCCCCTGGTTGAACTTTTTTTCTCTTTTATTTGGAGGGGCGGCATTTTTGGGGCATCTGCAAAGTTCGTTCGTGGGGCGGCGACATACTCGGTTCGCACCGGGCGGCACTAACCCTAGCTACGCCCCAAACTTCCGGAGTCCTAAATTCATCGTTTCTGTGGCAAGACTTTGTCGAGATATGGAACACTTATTTCGGCTAGCTGCTTTCATGCAAAATATCGCAAGTCGACATCAGACAAAGTACAATAATGTGTTGTTGTTTTTTAAATATAGCCACTCAAACATTAAACACACACACATTCGGGCGAATATCGGTTAAATAAAAATTCAAAACCGTCACTTCGCCCCCACCCTCTCCTCCCCAACCATTACTCCCCTGAATTCCCAGAGCCATTACTTCCACACCAAAGATTCGGCACAGCGCTCTACCCTCCGCCCCCAGGTCCAATAATCCAATAAGGCACGCATAACCCGATTGTCTTACGATCGCCATTGTGTCAATTTTTAATGGACGCGACGGGAGCCGCGAAAAATCTCGTTTTTTCTCCATTAGTCTGTTCCCTGGTCCATTCCGTTAATCAAATATTTAGGCAGCACTGGTCTTCGTGCTCTTCGGTAGGCCGTCCAACTATGGCCACGTTCTCTCCTAGCGACATCTGCCGGCGTGCGTGCGACTTGTGACATCGGCTGACCTCAACGCCCGTCTCCCCAACCACCCACTCCCGTGGGGGGGGGGGGGGGGGTTATGCTGACGCCGTCATCAATTTCGGACCCGTTCGATAATCTTAAAGATGTTAGTTCGTTGAGTTTCCGGAAGATTCAGTCAAGGGAATCAATCAAGACGATCTACGCAATGATCTATCATTCAGACTGTCCACCGTCACGTGACACGATGTAGTGACGTCTCACACAGTCAAGCTCATGACTGTTGCAAACAACAATCTATTGACAGCCCACCTCCCCCAAAACATTTTTTGTAAATGACATTCGTAACTAGCTGATTAATAATACAAGCGATCAAATCCTTTAGTTAATCGATCCAAAGAATACCAGTTGTTTGTCAACGTTAAGAAAGTTCATGTCGAGATTACTGTCCATGCAAGTGTATGTCAAGATTATTGTGCTGGGGAGTTCGTGTCTATAACATTACGGTCCAGGACAGTAAGTGTCTATAATATCACTGTCCAGGACAGTACATGTCTATACTATATTGGCCTGTGTTGCTTATGGTTGAAACGGGATGAAAGACTTTGACTTGGTATGCTCGTATGTAGTATTATATTGTTGCGTCTGTTTTTTAAATGTGGTAAATTTTAGATTGTTTTTATTTCTCTTTATAATATGGTTGACTTTGTACCGCACTTCGAGCTTTTGGGGATGAAGTGTGTTTTTCAAATAAACTTTATTATTATTATCATCACTTTCCAGGACAATAAATAGTCCATAATATCACCGTCCAGAATAGATCATATCTAGATTACCGTCCAGAATAGATCCTGTCTATAGATGACCAGCCCAACATAATAGTGCAGTGATTACTTTATGACGTCCATATCGGGACCACCGTCCCCCCCTCCCCCACACATTCACATAAATCTTTTTAAGCCTATCCCCTTTCGGGGGGGGGGGGGCAGCGGGCTTTGTGTGGCTCTATTCTTCTTTCAACTAAAAGGGCCCCCGAGGCCCCCCTAATAGATCATATCTAGATTACCGTCCAGAATAGATCCTGTCTATAGATGACCAGCCCAACATAATAGTGCAGTGATTACTTTATGACGCCCATATCGGGACCACCGTCCCCCCCTCCCCCACACATTCACATAAATCTTTTTAAGCCTATCCCCTTTCGGGGGGGGGGGGCAGCGGGCTTTGTGTGGCTCTATTCTTCTTTCAACTAAAAGGGCCCCCGAGGCCCCCCAAGCTGCGGGACTAATTGATCCCTCCGCGGGCCCAACTTCCACCTCTGGTGTCCTTGATTATACCACTAATAGTCCCCAGTGTCACGCCGCTGGACATTGATGGAATGATATGGAGACACCAGTTTTAGGGGTGCATTTCGGACAAAGGTTAAAATCACGTTAAACGCCTGTGACAACCACACGCCATGCACTCCCTTCACAGAACAGACTACATCACAACTGAAGGGAGAATACGGTGTGGATAAGAGAGAATACGGTATAGATAAGGGAGAATGCGGTGTAGATGAGAGGTAATACGGTATAGATAATGGAGAATACGGTATAGATTATGGAGAATACGGTGTAGATAAGGGAGAATACGATATAGATAAGGGAGAATACGGTATAGATGAGAGGTAATACGGTATAGATAAGGGATAACACGGGTATATATAAGAGAGAATACGCGAATAGATGAGAGACAAAATGGTATAGATAAGGGAGAATACGGGTATAGATAAGGGAGAATACGGTATAGATGAGAGATAATATGGTATAGATAAGGGAGAATAAGGGTATAGATAAGGGAAAATACGGTATAGATAAGGGAGAATACGGTATAGATAAGGGAGAATACGGGTATAGATAAGCGAGATTCGAGTGTTTGTAACCGCATCGTACACTAGAGCTGTTTGAGACCGGAAAGTAAAGCGTTCACATATAACATGGGAACGGTATACGAAATCAAATGTCCCAACCCAACTCGACAAATGAGCGAAAGTTTCACGAGCCGGTCAACAATGGAGACGCGCGCAGACAATGGTGAGTAATCCAAGCGGTGACAATGAGGTGTCTACAGCTCACTGTCTTCCCTCCCGTGTCCTGCATATCACGTCTTTTCATCGCCACTTTCAATGGATTAAGACGGGGGGAAAGATAGTCATCGAAACCTGTCCAATGCAGGCCAGGCCGTGGAACTTGCCGGGGGCGACAGCCCTGTGCCATGACGGGCAGACGACAGGGGCGAGAAATGATGACTACATTAGGCCGGGCTGAAACGGGACACCTTGAAATTAGCTCTCCCCCAGAAAATGGCAAGTCACCTTCCGCTGTGGCCAGGAAATGGAGGAAAAGATGGTTATCACGGGGGTAAAGATTGGTCTCCTTGGCTGGTGAGCTTTTGTGGCCATTGAGGGACCGGTGGTGCTGCTGCTTAGAATTTGGGTATCACTCCACTACATTATATTATTTTAAATATTCTATAATACATCCCCATTTAGTAAATAACAACAATTTAAAAAAAAAAAGAAAAAATCTACAGCATAGGGGGAAAAAAAGCTCTTGTATTTTTTCATTATTACCTCGACAGCGAGCTTCTGATTGACTTCTTAATCAAAATTGAGCATCGCAAACATCTCTCCAACTTATGTTTACTTTACAACTTGCAAACATAATCTTCTAATACATTTTATTTAAAAAAAAAAGCCTAGAATAAATCCACTTGCTTTAAGCAAATTTGCCTCATAGGTGTTAAATAATACTTGAATAAACTCATGATAGCCCTCCCTCAACCCAAATCCTTGTATGAGAGTATATTATAGGCCAGTGATCTAGCTGCTATACAAACTCAGATATGAGAACATTATAACCAAAGACAAGCTACACTCTTAGGTATATAGAGTAGTTGTATTAAAATGTACTCAGTCCATTACACCGATACCTCAATTGGTATAAATTATAAAGCTAAGGCCTCCTAGATTTGATACAAGACCACGAAACCAAAAGCTACAGGCTCCGTTTGAAAGAAAGCGATGAGGCTATTGATTATTTCAACAGTCTTTCTGTACACATGCCGTGTATATGTGTGTACACATGCCATGTATATTTGTGTACACATGCCGTGTATGTGTGTACACATGCCGTGTATATGTGTGTACACATGTCGTGTATATATGTGTACACATGCCGTGTATATGTGTGTACACATGCCGTGTATATGTGTGTACACATGCCGTGTATATGTGTAC
Source organism: Lymnaea stagnalis (assembly GCA_964033795.1). NCBI lineage: Eukaryota > Metazoa > Mollusca > Gastropoda > Lymnaeidae > Lymnaea > Lymnaea stagnalis. Next base: position 674,818 of record CAXITT010000397.1, on the reverse strand, counting down.
ACATGCCGTGTATATGTGTGTACATATGCCGTGTATATGTGTGTACACATGCCGTGTATATGTGTGTGTGTGTGTGCGCACGCCCGATCATGTTTAGGTCCTCTCATCACGCGTTATTTTTATTCGTTCACAAACATACTTTACTTCCACTGTTAAAACATACAACATGGATAGGACACACGTGTAACAGTCCATTTAATAGCACTGTCTTATTTCAGTGTGATACACTTGTCACAGGCACCATTTAAAAGGACTGTCTTATTTCAGTATGATACACTATCACAGACCATTTAATAGGACTGTCTTATTTCAGTATGATGCACTATCACAGACCATTTAAAAGGACTGTCTTATTTCAGTATGATACACTATCACAGACCATTTAAAAGGACTGTCTTATTTCAGTATGATACACTATCACAGACCATTTAATAGGACTGTCTTATTTCAGTATGATACACTAATCACAGACCATTTAATAGGACTGTCTTATTTCAGTATGATACACTATCACAGACCATTTAATAGGACTGTCTTATTTCAGTATGATACACTATCACAGACCATTTAATAGGACTGTCTTATTTCAGTATGATACACTATCACAGACCATTTAATAGGACTGTCTTATTTCAGTATGATACACTATCACAGACCATTTAATAGGACTGTCTTAATACAGACTCACCTGCTCTCCACTTCTGCGCTCACCAAATCTAAACCCGATGTCATTGCTCACCCACCCCAATACCCCTAGCCCGCTCTTCGCATTTTGCCATCTGTCACTTGACAATTTATCCTTATTTCCCCCTCCGCCCTTTCACTTGGCAATTTATCCTTTCACCTCCATGGGATAAACGAATGACACCCCGGGGTACCGGCTCCGCGCCCACTCGCTGCCTGGTTAATGAAAATGTATGTCTCCGCCTGCTCACAACTCCGGCATTCTTCGAGTGTCGCCCATTCCTTGGCGAGGCGGCAGGTTCTTCCAGGAAACGGCTGTGGCAAGTGAATCATGGCAGATGTACGCAACATTTACACCGTTTGGGATGGGCCGCCTTTTCTCTTTATTAACCAAGCTAAGTTTTGTCCTACGAACTTTGTGTTATATTAAAGCCAAGTTGTTTAAATCATGAAACTTATGACATTAATTCCTGTCAAACTTGTAGTCAGAGTGATTCAAACCCACCCCACCCCCTCCCAATAATCTTAGTGTTCAATGCATTTTACCGGAGTGTCTCATTTATGAAAATACAAAAATCAAATTGAACAGTGTATCGACGCCAAGGAGGGTCCATCAAACAACAAAGCAGCAATTCAGATATGTCTGGAGAAAATATTAGTTAATTGCAGTTTTTTTTTTTTTTGGTGTTTATTATTTTTTTTTTTGGATGACAGCGACAATCGATAACAACATAATGATGATAATGAGAGCCATCAGACTTCTTGTATCCCCCCATCTCTAGACCTTGCACTCGTGTCCATCAAACAACAAAGCAGCAATTCAGATATGTCTGGAGAAAATATTAGTTAATTGCAGTTTTTTTTTTTTTGGTGTTTATTATTTTTTTTTTTGGATGACAGCGACAATCGATAACAACATAATGATGATAATGAGAGCCATCAGACTTCTTGTATCGCCCCATCTCTAGACCTTGCACTCGGAGTTTTATAGTCTCTTATTACAATAACGAAGTACACCAGTAGTATTAAATAGAACTCGGGTAAATTTCCCTCGACCGATTTCAGATTGTGACCCAAGCCCTACATTGAAGGCCCCATTTCTCTATACCAGCGGTTCTCAATCTGTGGGTCGTGACCCCTTGGGAAAGGGGGGAGGGTGGTCGAACGACCCTTAAACAGGGGTCGCCTAAGACCATCAGAAAACACATTTATGAAGAAGCAAAGAAAATAATTGTATGGTTCGGGGTCGCCCCAACATGAAGAAAAAGAACTGTATAAAAAGGGTCGGGGAATTTGGAAGGTTGAGAACCACTGCTTTCTACACTAGATCAGCACTGCTTGCCCCCTTCCACGTATTGATTTTCTAACTCCACCTCTTGGCGCATAAATAATATAGTGTAGCAATGCTACACGGGACTTCATCTCCATTTCCATAATGACCACTGGCGAGAGGCGATAATGTGGACGGTGGGGGCGGAGCTAAAAGAAAGCCGCTATTTGATCAATTCCATCACGTGACCGCAACGTCACCGTTGTCTGTAAGCATGGGGCTGGGACGTCATAGGTGATAGCTTGAGTTCTCAATCAACATGACAGAGGGGCAAGGAGAGGAGACAGTCGCTGGAAGTGGAGTATCTAAATAATGTACGGGATCAGAGAAGCAAGGAGAGGAGACAGTCGCTGGAAGTGGAGTATCTAAATAATGTACGGGATCAGAGAGGCAAGAGGAGGAGACAGTCGCTGGAAGTGGAGTATCTAAATAATGTACGGGATCAGAGAGGCAAGAGGAGGAGACAGTCGCTGGAAGTGGAGTATCTAAATAATGTACGGGATCAGAGAGGCAAGAGGAGGAGACAGTCGCTGGAAGAGGAGTATCAAAATAATTTACGGGATCAGAGAGGAAAGGAGAGAAAGAGAGAGAGAGGGTGTGTGTGTAAGAGAGAGAGAGAGAGAGAGAGAGAGAGAGAGAGTGAGAGAGGATCGTTGTAAGAAGAGTATCAAGATAGTGTACTGGATCAGAGAGGAAAGGAGAGAGATGCAGTCGTAGGAAGAGGAATGTCACAGCCACAATCTAGTTATGAATTATTACAGAGGCGTAGTGCTTGAAATGATCCTAAGAGTAGTGACGAATACTTGATAGACTTTATGACACGCGATCACAATAAGACTAGTTAATAATTGAAATACGAGCAAATACTCATGCCGAACGAGCTAAATCCGAAAAGACTTGAACTGTAGCGTCTCGGTAAACGTCTTGACTTGATCAACACCCACACTACACATCTTCATTTACAACAGAACTATTTCTGTTCAATCTTCCTACACAAACGTCATGAATTCAACGGTCAGAAAAATTCCACCATTTCTTTTTTGTCTCCATACTGCTACTTAGCTCCGATTTTTCATGTCTGTGACAAGAAGTGTCAAAATAACGTAATTAATCATCAGGAACGAAAGGAGAGAAAGAGATGGAGAGAGGAGAGAGAGAGAGAGAGAGAGAGAGAGAGAGAGAGAGAGAGAGAGAGAGAGAGAGAGAGGGGGGGAGGGAGAGAAAAAAAAAAGAGAGGACAGTTCTAGCTCGATTTGTTTTTCTACCCATTAGGTTTTCATTCTAAATTTCATGTCAGACGTAATATTTGATCTATTAATAATATTGCGCGAAGTGATTATAAATTTACGCCTCGTGAAAAGCTGTACGTCTATGTTTACAACATAAACAACACCCCTGCATGGACGTCATCCTAAAGGGCAACGCGATGCAAGTTTTCAAAATACATTTTAGCAGTTGCGACTTTCAAGTACTTCTAATTTTAGCACGTAATGTTTCGAACTTTCCCCCGAACTGACCAAACCCCCCACCCGCGATGCGCCCCTGTAATCACATCCATTAGTGGGCAGCCCGACGTCACATCAAAGACTGACACGTTGCCATTAGAAGATTCCGTGAAGACACTTCCACAGGACGGGGCAGACGGTTCAATTATGCTAAGCCACAGATTCTGGACCCCTCGGACCGTTCATGCCAGTCCGATCAAGAGTTACGGGAGCAGCCCTACACGGCAGTTAGAGCTGACCATATGAACAGAAGCTGTAGGAGGACCCATACAGTTATAGCCGGTCACAAGAATTAGAGCTAAGAGCAGCCATACAGTTATAGCTGGTCACAAGAACTAGAGCAAGGAGCAGCCACACAGTTTTAGCTGTCACATGAGTTATAACTAGGCGCAAGCCACAAATTTAAAACTGTCACATGAACAAGAGCTCATACAGTTATAGCTGTCACATAAGTTAGAAATATACATTTCTAACTGTCGCATTACCAGAGCTGGAAGCCTCTACTTTGAAGACAGCGATACCTTCAGTCAGCCACGAGTTATTTACAAAGGCAAAGAGAAAGAGTGATGTACAACCATAAGACCGCTGGTTGCACTGCTGAAACTTTTTGGTTTTGGCCTAGCTTTTAAACAAAAAGCAATGGAAACATTTAAAAAAAGAAACCTCCTTTAGACCGATGATATTGTCGTACTGACGAAACAAATGACATCCATTGCTTCTACAATGGCCAACCAATGGACCAGAAATGGCCATTTCTCCTCAAATTTCTGTTAACCAAAAGTCCGTAACGGAAAGGGGTCGCCAATTCTCTTGTTTCAGTTTCGAAACATCAGTCCTTGTTAGGGTTAGGGTTTAGGGTGAGGGTTACGGTTAGGTTTAGGGTTACGGTTAGGGTTACAGTTAGGTTTTGTGTTTAGGGTAAAGGCTAGGGTTAGGGTTAGGTTTAGGGTTGGGTTTAGGGTTGGGGTTAGGGTTGGGTTTAGGGTGAGGTTTAGGGTTAGGTGTAGTTTTGCGTTTAGGGTTAAGGTTAGGGTTAGGCTTAGGGTTAATGTTAGGTTAGGTTTTGTGTTTAGGGTTAAGGTTAGGGTTAGTTTTGTGTTTAGGGTTAAGGTTAGTTTTGTGTTTAGGGTTAGGTTTAGGGTTAGGTCAAGAGTATTTAGTTAACCGGCTTTCTGCCACCTTGGCGGGCCTCTTACCACCAATGTACGCGCATAACTCCGGATAACATAACACCAAAACACACGTCTGCTAATGTAAACAGTATTGATAACGGCTTGCGATATATTGGACACAAAATTCGATATTATTTGTATATCACATATGTCCAGGTGTTGTTATTTGGTGTAAATATGTGTGTTAAAATAAATTACACAAAATGTGTTTAGAAGTAAAGACATAGCTTAATGCGGCACATTTTACTGTTTATATGTGAAATCTATATAAGAAGTCTATACGTGAAGTCGTTTTGTGTAGTTTATATCTGTGAAGTCTATATGTGAAGTCTGTATGTAGCATAAGGCACATCAGGTTTAAATTACACAACATGTGTTTAGAAGTAAAGACATAGCTTAATGCGGCACATTTTACTGTTTATATGTGAAATCTATCTAAGAAGTCTATACGTGAAGTCGTTTTGTGTAGTTTATATCTGTGAAGTCTATATGTGAAGTCTGTATGTAGCATAAGGCACATCAGGTTTAAATTACACAACATGTGTTTAGAAGTGAAGATAGCGTTTTTTGCAGCACATTTTGGTGTCTCTATGCGTGTGAAGTCTAGATCTATAGCATGGAGCTTAAGCCACGCCAGGCTTTAAAAAAAACAACAACCCAAAAACAACTAATCCTTTTCTTATTTCATCGTCACATGTCAAGATTTAATCCTTTCACGTTTCCGAAACTAAAAACTTTAACTGTAAACGGAAGTGAAGCTCTTACTACTCGATGTCTTCCCTGGGACGATGGGAACAAGGGGGGAAAGGGGACGGAGGAAACGGTTGAAAAATGATGGCGGATCGCTCGGGAGTATTCCCACGAAATAAGTCTTATCGCAGAGGCAATGAAATAGCCCCTCTCTGATACCACAGCCCCTCCAACACAGGAGCCTGCTCTTTTAATGGATAGAAAGAAAAAACAAATTCCCCAAAATCAGTGGTTCCCAAATATCAAGGAAAGAGCTCTAAATCAAGACTTTTTCAACGCGAATGCAAACGCTGGGATTTAAGCATAACAATTATAAACCATAGGAATATTTAGAAAAATATAACTAAATATACATATTTAGCATTTTCAATTGAAAACTGCAAGTCTCATCAATACAGTAGGTATCTACAGCCCAATGAAATGCATGGACTCTCTATCTTTCTACAGCAGGGCTCTTTATAAGTATTAAGTCTATTTCAATAAAGGTTCACGCATTTGTTAAAGAGACGTGATAAAGTATTTTTTTTTCTTTTAATCGAATATTCAAAGGAATATATATATATATATATTTATAAAGATGCGGCTGGCAGTACTATACAAGTGCCTTCTGGTAATGCCACACAATTGCCTCAGCAAGGTTACTGTTTTGGGACCGCTGGCCAAAAGCTGTACGTCTGTCACAAAGGAAATATTCATTGGATTACACATCCATCATAATAAAAAACAGAAGATGGGGCTTTAATTAAGTGGGTCTGCGGTACACGGCGGCCATCGGTCAAAATTAGCTCATCTGACAGGGATAGCCCGGCGGTGAGGTAAGGGGATGCAGCCAACATCACAGGCCAAGACGCGGTGGTTGGGGGAGTGGATTCGTTCCTTTAGAGCGGCCCGGATACAAACGTTAGGATTGATCATGCAGATACTCGTCGAACCAAATGGGGCATTGAAAGAATTGATATCTAGATTAACAGCTTAGAATTGAAAAGAAAAAATGGAAGTGTCAGAAAATGACTGGCGTCGCAAACTATAATATTCAGCTATGTTCGCAGAAATAACTGGACTCAGCAGGCGCAAACACCCCCCCCCTCCACACCCCAATATAAAAAAAAATCCGCTGAACCTCTACTGATCAATATGATGCAGCTGCCAGATAGACAACCCTTACTGATGAATATGATGTAACTGGCCACATAGACAACCCTTACTGATCAATATGATGCAGCTGCCAGATAGACAACCCTTACTGATCAATATGATGTAACTGGCCACATAGACAACCCTTACTGATCAATATGATGCAGCTGGTCACATAGACAACCCTTACTGATCAATACGATGTAGCTGCCAGATAGACAACCCTTACTGATCAATATGATGTAGCTGGCCACATAGACAACCCTTACTGATCAATATGATGTAGCTGCCAGATAGACAACCCTTACTGATCAATACGATGTAGCTGCCAGATAGACAACCCTTACTGATCAATATGATGCAGCTGGCCACATAGACAACCCTTACTGATCGATATCATATAGCTGGCCACATGCGACCAACGCGTTTCAAGCGACAGGGATACACCTCAAATCAAAGAAGACCCCCACTCAAAGGGGCTATCGTTTAGACCTGTACTCACTAGGTCCCTCCAAGGTTTTGATTAGAAAAAAGATGTGGTTCTCTAGCTTAGAGCGGACCACTAACTTGCAGCATGGGATCAAATGTTAACGCCACTGACATTCGGGCAGAGTTTCCGAGATGCTCTTCCATCAGGTGTAACTGTCTGATCAAATTCTATCCGCGTCCTTCAACTCAAGTTAAACGTTAAACTTTTTTTTTTTTTTTTACACGACTCACAAAACTAACAGCTCCACTCTACCCTATCGTAAGCCGTAAAGGGGGAGGGGGGATGGGGACAGGGGGCTGACTCGCAGGATGTAAAAGCTCCAGGCTTGTGCACGTGGCAAGAGAAGCAGGTGCCGTAATGCGATTAATTCAACATCAGTGTTAAGTGGAAGCGAACTCGAGTGTACACGGGTATATGCAAGCCACTTTGTCGGAGATCCATACCTGCCCTGAACAATTACCCTCACAACCATCACACCACCGCTGTCAGGGGGTCTCACATCAATTACAACCACCGTTCTCAGTGGGCCTCACAACCATCACACCACCGCTGTCAGGTGGTCTCACAGCCATCACACCACCGCTGTCAGGGGGTCTCACATTCAGCACGTATGAATATACTTAAAAAGTCATAAAGTCTGGGGCTGTCCGGTCAACGAGTTAGAACCTATACGCAGGTGCAGTGTAAAACTGTTTCTTTCACAAAGGTTTAGGATGTACCAACATGTAGTAGATAGGCTATTCCAAAGGTTGTACCAGCATGTAGCAGCTGTATGCTATAGCAGGGATAAACCAGCATGTACCAGCTGTAGGCTATAGCAAGGATGTACCAGCATGTAGCCAAGAAAAAACTGGTGATAAAGTGAACACATTATTTATAACAATGTATCGATATCTCTAAATAATCGCGGAGTCGGAGTACTGTGCGAGATTTATAATCGCAAAGGATATTAAATGAAGGCCCACGTTCAAGCCGTGTGAAGGAAATAGTGGGACCAGGTATGTGGAAGCTAGCTTGGTTTTGGAAAATACAACTTCCGGCAACAACAATGGCGATCACAAGAGTTTTTAAACTAGTTGCTTGTCGTATTTTCATTTGTCCTGTCAGCTGAGAAAGGCTCTTAGCCGAAACGTTCTTATCGTATTGTCCTGTCGTTCGATTCAAACTTTCACATACCTTGTTCTACTATTTTCTTTATAATCGCATTCGTTAATAAAGAAATGAGTATTATTTGTGGGGAAACAAAACCCCATGCATATGTAAGTTTGGAACGAGATTTACAGTATCTTTGTAAAAATCACAAGAACTCCATGTCGTAATGTAAGACGCGAGTAACTGTGACCGTGTACCGACTGCTACCATTCAAAGACCAGAGTTAGGACCAAACAAAAGGATTGATGACGTAATGGCTTAATGAGCAACAGATCAGTGCTATGTCGACTGGGGAGGAACATGCACATGCTGCGGGTCGAACCTTTATGCCGGGCATATCCATGGCATGAGAACAATAATAAATATGATATCCATAATTGATGATCTTCGTAATTTTGCCCGCCCTTTCTGGCAGGTAGGGATTCAAATTAATGAGCATTTGCTTTAGTGTGTAGGGCTTCACTCGCAGAGTCAGCCATTCTTCCGGCAGACATACCAATAGGTGACCATTAACGTTAGGGAGAATCCCCAGCGCAGGTTCCTTATCTGCATCAAAGAGTCCCGCCTGATTTGCCCGGCAAAGCCCAATGATCGAGGGCAGCGAAGGACAATGATGTGGCCACAGCAGGCGCAGACGATTACAGTGGAAGTAAATCAAGGGAAGATGGACGTGCAGAAGTTTTCATAGGGAGCAGTGGCGGTCCTCGCTTGTCTCCCCTGGGGGTCACATGCACAGATGAAGTCATTATATAAGGGTATAGTATTGGCAAAAATCGGGGCCTTTGACGGGGCGTACAGGAGTACAATCAGATCACTGATAACAATTGTATAGCACAAGAAACTTTTGACTATTTTATCGAGATGATGATCTCGTTATTTGATGAAATCATGTCGACCAATAACTCGGCAGAAATAAATCCCACCTGGGGGTTAGACGTTGATTTTATATCTATACACCACCTCCGGGGAAAGGAACCCTTTTGATAATGACTGGTCATCGGAGAGCGGGTCTTGCTGCCGGTGCTAAAGCTAATGGTGGACACCTCGAACGCAAACTATAGTTTAATCAAATGTAACATTATGTTCGAATTAAAATGAGTTTTGGAATGTAAAGAATGATTAAAACCCACCATTTAGTTTTTATCATTATTAAAAGGACTCCCTGTTATTCTGGACACAGTATATAAATTAAAAATTTAAAAAAAATATATATATATATATGTAAAATTATGACCCCCCAACTTCAGGCGTGACAGCACCTTATTTTCTATGGTAAAACACAAATAATGTTGCTGCCATCCATTCGGTCATGTAGCATTCCCTTCAGATCGGGTAATTGCTGGCAACGGGAGCAGACGACCCCGGCCGACAGAGATCCTACAGCGTACTGGCAAGAGGGTCGTGTACACACTAATGGGGAATGAAAGCGCAGCCGCGGTCGGCCCGCGGTTTTCATTAGCTTTTTAAATTGGACGTCGGGTCACGGGTGCAGGGCCATGCAGTGCACGCAGTTCCACGACTTGCTATGTTGGTACCTTTGTATGGGAGCACCCTCATAACATAGCTCTTCTGTTCAGTTGTTCACGACTTGCTATGTTGGTACCTTTGTATGGGAGCACCCTCGTAACATAGCTCTTCTGTTCACCACTCTTGTTTTGTTCGTACATATTGTATGGGAACACCTTCCTAAAATAGCTAGCTCTTCTGTTCAGTTGTCCACGACTTGCTATGTTGGTACCTTTGTATGGGAGCACCCTCGTAACATAGCTCTTCTGTTCAGTTGTCCACGACTTGCTATGTTGGTACCTTTGTATGGGAGCACCCTCGTAACATAGCTCTTCTGTTTAGTTGTCCACGACTTGCTATGTTGGTACCTTTGTTTGGGAGCACCCTCGTAACATAGCTCTTCTGTTTAGTTGTCCACGACTTGCTATGTTGGTACCTTTGTATGGGAGCACCCTCGTAACATAGCTCTTCTGTTCACCACTCTTGTTTTGTTCGTACATGTTGTATGGGAACACCTTCCTAACATAGCTAGCTCTTCTGTTCAGTTGTCCACGACTTGCTATGTTGGTACCTTTGTATGGGAGCACCCTCATAACATAGCTCGCTCTGTTTAGTTAATATAGCCCACGACTTCCTATGTTGATACCTTTGTATGGGAGATTCTCATAACGTAGCTCGCTCTTCTGTTTAGTAATAATAGTCAAGAAAAATTCTGGGGGGAAAAATATATATCTTTACCTTTGTTTTCATTCTTTCTCATGGGGTCTTAACCTGAAGTTTCGTAGCAGAAAATAAAGACATTCTCATTTTGCATACACGTCACACGTTTACTCAAGTTCATTTCAGATCAAGCAACCAGTTTCGTGAGCGCAGCCAGCTTTAATGAAAGGTTTTACTTTACTATCCCTGTTCCGGACGCTGATAAAATGAGTCAGTTCTCTCCACTGTACCGCCATGAGTTACTCCTGAACGTTAAAATCAGTGGCCAAATGTCTCCTCATATGTTGGCGCACTAACGGGGCTCCGAATGGAGCCGGGTTACAGCGCGGCACATGGCCAGGCTCGCCAGACCCACCGGAGTGGATTTAATGACCTGCAAGAGACACACTTGTGTTTGATGGGGCCGACTGTCGGCGCGGGCCGGTCCTGTTGTGGCAACACTGCTCAAGATTGGCACACGCGAGCATCAATCTCAATGGAAATTGTAGGGGGGCACCACTTACAGGGGCACCACTTACGAAAGTGGGCAACACCAGTTGGTGAAAATTAGAGAAGCTCAGAAAATTGAGGTTTGTGATGCTACATTTAAAAAAAAAATGATAGATCAAGGACACTTTCGATTTTTTTAATTTGCGAAGATTGCTTTGAACAAATTTAACAAAGATCTTTCCTCGGACCAATGAAAAGTAATTAAAATGCCACAAAGTTCTATAATTGTTTTTAAAAAAAAGAACTGACCAGGTCTGCCGAGAGTCAAGGGTGGTGTATTTTTGTCGGAATAAAAGTGCGTAAATATTGACTAAAGACCCGTAGAGAGAAATATGACATTACTGTCTGCAGTTTGCTGGGCACCCTGCCCCCTCTTTTTTTTTCCAACCCTAAGCCCTCACCCATAAAAAAGCCCCAAACAAACAAGCAAACAAACCATAACAACAACAATGTAGGTGTAGGGGAAAATAATTGAGATTAAAATAATAATCCTGAAAAAAATTCAGTGTATTTATTGGCAATAGCGCGTGACTTAAGCTTTTGACCTTGAGATGGTGATCAGGTGACAGATGGCTTTTGACCTTGAGATGGTGATCAGGTGACAGATGGCTTTTGACCTTGAGATGGTGATCAGGTGACAGATGGTTTCAGTAACACTTGAAAACATGGGCTCATAAACCAGTGATATTTTCTACAAGAATTACGGGGGGGGGGGTGGTGGGGGGGGGGGGGGGGGTGGGGAAAGCTTGGTTGCAATGAAAATCCTCTGCCTAAAAAATAACTGATCACAATCCACGTGAGGTACATAATTAAGCCGTGTCTAAGCCAACATATTGTGTTTAGAGACGCATCTTTAACTTAAAGACCAATCTAAGCCAACATATGGTGTTCAGAGACGCATCTTTAACTTAAAGACCAATCTAAGCCAACATTTGGTGTTTAGAGACGCATCTTTAACTTAAAGACCAATCTAAGCCAACATATGGTGTTTAGAGACGCATCTTTAACTTAAAGATCAATCTAAGCCAACATATGGTGTTCAGAGACGCATCTTTAACTTAAAGATCAATCTAAGCCAACATATTGTGTTTAGAGACGCATCTTTAACTTAAAGACCAATCTAAGCCAACATATGGTGTTCAGAGACGCATCTTTAACTTAAAGATCAATCTAAGCCAACATATGGTGTTCAGAGACGCATCTTTAACTTAAAGACCAATCTAAGCCAACATATGGTGTTCAGAGACGCATCTTTAACTTAAAGATCAATCTAAGCCAACATATGGTGTTCAGAGACGCATCTTTAACTTAAAGATCAATCTAAGCCAACATATGGTGTTTAGAGACGCATCTTTAACTTAAAGACCAATCTAAGCCAACATATGGTGTTCAGAGACGCATCTTTAACTTAAAGATCAATCTAAGCCAACATATTGTGTTTAGAGACGCATCTTTAACTTAAAGAGCAATCTAAGCCAACATATTGTGTTTAGAGACGCATCTTTAACTTAAAGACCCATCTAAGCCAACATATTGTGTTTAGAGACGCATCTTTAACTTAAAGACCAATCTAAGCCAACATATTGTGTTTAGAGACGCATCTTTAACTTAAAGCTCAATCTAAGCCAACATATTGTGTTTAGAGACGCATCTTTAACTTAAAGACCAATCTAAGCCAACATATGGTGTTTAGAGACGCATCTTTAACTTAAAGACCAATCTAAGCCAACATATGGTGGTCAAGACGCATCTTTAACTTAAAGATCAATCTAAGCCAACATATGGTGTTTAGAGACGCATCTTTAACTTAAAGACCCATCTAAGCCAACATATGGTGTTTAGAGACGCATCTTTAACTTAAAGACCAATCTAAGCCTAAGTCTGTTTCGAGACGCATCTTTAACTTTAAGACGAATCTAAGCCAACATCGCGTGTTTTGGAGACGCATGTTTAAGACGAATCCTAAGACAACATTGTTTGTTTAGAGACGCATGTTTAAGACGAATCCTAAGACAACATTGTTTGTTTAGAGACGCATGTTTAAGACGAATCCTAAGACAACATGTTTGTTTAGAGACGCATGTTTAAGACGAATCCTAAGACAACATTGTTTGTTTAGAGACGCATGTTTAAGACGAATCCTAAGACAACATTGTTTGTTTAGAGACGCATGTTTAAGACGAATCCTAAGACAACATTGTTTGTTTAGAGACGCATGTTTAAGACGAATCCTAAGACAACATTGTTTGTTTAGAGACGCATGTTTAAGACGAATCCTAAGACAACATTGTTTGTTTAGAGACGCATGTTTAAAAGACGAATCCTAAGACAACATTGTGTGTTTACATTATTTGAGCCGAGCCCCCCACTGCTACACCACATACCGCAGATGTTCCGTCTCGGATACATTCACCGTTGCTGTTACATAAAACTGAGCCATATTCTCTGCCAACGGGGCCGCCACACTGGCGCAGGTTCTGGGAGAGGCCCGACAGTCCGTCTGTAGGCTCCCCTTCCTCCTTCATTAGAGAGGGGAGGAGGGGGGACGTGGATCGGGGTGGCGGCGGAAGAAGACGGCCCGATGATGATATCTTTCCTTAACGAAATAACGAGAAGCTGAAAGTTTATTTGCCAAGTGCTCGGTGGCACAAGGCGTGAGTGACGGCCCATGATATAGTGACGATCATTAAAATTGCATTACGTCACGTCGCTACACGAGCCGGACTCGCTCGGCTGGTGGTGAAAGTTTTGGGGGCGGCCATTATAATTAGTCTGAGAGTGACAACCGGGGCAGTGTCTGCTCCTCTGGTAATTTCACTCATTCGCACACTAAAAAGCCCCCCCCCCCAAAAAAAAAAAAAAAAAAAAAAAAAAACAACAAAAAAAAAAAAAAAAAAAAAAAAAAAAACATTAAAGAATTAAAGACATTGTGCAGTGTGCCCAGCCGTTCTGCTGACATGTGGCACCCGGGGTGAAGTCTTCAAATGACGCCCCCTAAAAGTATAAAAGTGCCGCCTGGACGGACCAGCATACAGGCCTATATATTTAACTGATTTGTTGTAGGCCAGCTGATTTGTTGTAGGCC
>CAXITT010000397.1:607982-642946 GCA_964033795.1 Lymnaea stagnalis | reverse complement strand
CCCCCGCCGTGACTTTTTTCCTCTTCATGCTCAGCAGCGGCAAAGATGTTTATTTCGGTGGAAAGAAAAAAAAAAGGGGGGGGGGGGTTGAAAAAAAAGGAGGCGTGTGGGTGGGGAAAAAAAAGGGGGGGGGCAAAAATCTTGGCGGCACTAACCATAGCTACGCCACTAAATACTATTTATTTTTTAATAATAATAAACTATTACACTTACCCATTCATGTCATCCTCATTATTTTTCAATCCTAAATAATGGATGGATACTAATGCCACACTCCCAGTCCAGGAGACCATCACTGAGCATGGGCACAAACAACCCCCTTACCCGTCTTTATATCAAATTTTAACTTACTTTATTGAAACTTTAAACGAATTGTGACTTTGGCAGATTAGGACGTTTGATCCACAGAACAAACGGAGAAGCTCTCGTCTAGTTTTCCAAGCTTCCGGCTTGAAAGAAATCTTGGTTGGTCTGAAAACGCCGTAAAATGTGGCGTGTTCTTTACGAGCAACAATACGCGTGTAATACAAGAAGTTCAAGGCTAGAAGAAGAAGAAGAAGCAGAAGAAGAAGAAAAGACAAAAACCAATCCATGGCCACGGTGTCCCGTTGTCTGATGATCATTTCATTTCATTCCATCTGTCATGACGTGGGTATCACGAGTAGGACTGTTGATTCGGGGTCACAAATTGAGACCTTGTCATCGGAGGCGAAACAATGGCGCCATCATTAGAAAAGGGATGGAAATTTCGTCTCTATTGTGGTTCAGTCGGAGTACTAAAAAAAATTATTTATCATAGATCGGGATTACGAACGAATGATGACGCAACACGAATGGAAGTAAGAAGATTGCAGTTAAGAAAAGCAGCAAGTCTAAACGAGAGAGACAGAGAGAGAGAGAGAGAGAGAAAGAGAGAGAGAGAGAGAGAGAGAGAGAAAGAGAGAGAGAGAGAGAGGGAAGAGAGAGGAAGGAGGGAGGAATGAAGGGAGAGAGAGACTATTCTGGACGACAACTCTGGTCAACGACTATTCTGGTCAGGGACTAGTCTGGTCAACGACTATTCTGGTCAGGGACTATTCTGGTCAATGACTATTCTGGTCAACGACTATTTTGGTCAACGACTATTCTGGTCAACGACTATTCTGGTCAGGGACTATTCTGGTCAGGGACTATTCTGGTCAGGGACTATTCTGGTCAACGACAATTCTGGTCAGGGACTATTCTGGTCAACGCAACCGACAAGTCTGGTCAACGACTATTCTGGTCAACAACTATTCTGGTGGGGGACTATTCTGGTCAACGACAACTCAGGTCAACGACAACTCTGGTCAACGACAACTCTGGTCAACGACAACTCTGGTCAACGACTATTCTGGTCAACGACTATTCTGGTCAACGACTATTCTGGTCAACGACTATTCTGGTCATCGACAACTCTGTTCAACGACAACTCTGTTCAACGACAACTCTGTTCAACGACAACTCTGGTCAACGACAACTCTGGTCAATGACAACTCTGGTCAACGACTATTCTGGTCAACGACAACTCTGGTCAACGACAACTCTGGTCAATGACTATTCTGGTCAACGACAACTCTGGTCAACGACAACTCTGGTCAACGACTATTCTGGTCAACGACAACTCTGGTCAACGACAACTCTGTTCAACGACAACTCTGGTCAACAACAACTCTGGTCAACAACAACTCTGGTCAACAACAACTCTGGTCAACGACAACTCTGGTCAACGACTATTTTGGCCAACGACAACTCTGGTCAACGACTACTGTGGTCAGCGGCTTTCCTGTACTAACTGTGGCAATCGCAGGACACTCTTGGTCACCACATCTAAATGCCACGCAGCGCCCAGCGGACTTTAGTTCGTTTATCAAAGCTACATGATGTATAGGAACAGGAGCAAAGTTATCGGAAATGTCTCTGGGAACACGAATGGGGAGACACAAATTATAGAAATATTGCAGTGCCCCGCCTAGACATATGCTGCTTGAGTAGTGCGACCTTTTCAAACCTCTGTCAGGCGATATAATCATTTGGGAACTTTTTTTTGTTCAAACTGTGGTGAACAGACATCCTTTCAGCCAAACCATGTTCCGTTTTCCACAAACCCGCGGTGTCACCCCCCCCCCTCCCCCACCGCCAACCACGCTAGCGGACCGTTGCTCTTTTGTGCCGGCAAAAATAACAGGCCCCGTCGAGCAAAAGGGCCCATTAGAATAATGGGGATTCTATCAAATTAGCGGGCCCCGACGGTGGCGCGGATTATACATAACGAGATGCCCCCTGATGATCAGGGAGACGGGCACTGTGGGTTTTTTTTCAGTTGGTAGAGCCGAGGCCTAATCAAGGTTTTTTTTTTTGGGGGGGGGGGGGGGGGAGGAGAGGGTGAGGGGAGAGTTGGACAGAGAATTTTCACAAGGTTTAAACGCAGTGTTTCCCAAACATTTCTAAACCGAGCAGCCCCCCTTTCAAATTATTTCACCGGTACCTCACCGCTTATACTATACAAAGTATTTTACAAAGTCTTGCAACCGTTACTAAAGTAAAAAGGCATGTTAAAAATTTGAAGGAAAAAAAAAAAAGATGACCTGTTTTATTAAGAGTTGCAAAGAGAACTGCAGAGATTAGAGTTTAGAGAATAAGCTTGAGACACTATCGCAGATATTTAAAAAAAAATTAATCTAAAGAAATATCATAATTTTCAAACGAATGTCTTCTCTTTTCTTATGATCACGTTTCCTGCACAGCAATGGTTCTGAATCAATTTTATTACACCAAAGTAGATAGATGCGTGGCGCAGTTATAAAAAGTAGATGCGTGGCGTAGTTATAAAAAGTAGATGCGTGGTGCAGTTATAAAAAGTAGATGCGTGGCGTAGTTATAAAAAGTAGATGCGTGACGCAGTCATAAAAAGTAGATACATGGCGCAGTCATAAAAAGTAGATACATGGCGCAGTCATAAAAAGTAGATACATGGCGCAGTCATAAAAAGTAGATACATGGCGCAGTCATAAAAAGTAGATGCGTGACGCAGTCATAAAAAGTAGATACATGGCGCAGTCATAAAAAGTAGATGCGTAACGCAGTCATAAAAAGTAGATACATGGCGCAGTCATAAAAAGTAGATGCGTGACGCAGTCATAAAAAGTAGATACATGGCGCAGTCATAAAAAGTAGATACATGGCGCAGTCATAAAAAGTAGATACATGGCGCAGTCATAAAAAGTAGATACATGGCGCAGTTATAAAAAGTAGATGCGTGACGCAGTTATAAAAAGTAGATACATGGCGCAGTTGTCCAAAATGAGACAACTGCAAATTGGTCCTGGCCAAAGAGATTGATATAACCATGCAAGGGAACAAGAATACTCACATGGATTGGGTGGTGATTAGACACTAATGCTGGTCATCGAAGAAAAGACAAAACAAAAACACTACAGCCCAAAAACCGACATTGCTGCTCAGTTTGACAAAGTTGTCATTCTTAAATAATTTGAACAAAATCAGCCCCCCCCCCCTTTTTCCGGCCCCAAATCACCCCCCCCCCCAAAAAAAAAATAAAAAAATAATAATAAATAAATAAATAAAAAAAATGGCCCCAAATCCTTATTGACCGATCAAGTTCCGAGAGAACAAGCCCCAGTGGTTATTTTCCGCCAGCCCGACCACTTGGTACGGCTCCTGATTATTTCCCTGATCGCTCCAGGAAACTGCGATTGCTTTATTTTATGAATGGCCGATTCCGTGAAACATGAGATGACGATCTGGGGGGCGGAGTAATCAAAGTTAACCCCCGTCTCTACCCCCCCCCCAACCAACCTTAAGAACGCAATCAAGAAACGCCATAACTCGTTCAGGCAAGAGTGAATTTTTATTCTGCAGGGATCTGAGCAAGAAAGTGATGATGGGTTCATGTTCAAGTGTTTATTTGATGTGTACACCAATACCATGCAAGTCTACATGTTGGAAAATCCAAACACAGAGAACCTTTCTTCATTGAACTTATTTAAAATGTATGTAGAACTTTGTCGCAAGGTTTCGCAACCACGAACAGTCAACAACGGACAACCAAAACAACAACAACAAACAAACTATAACTTTGATTTGATAGTTTTATGCTGTTGCACCAGAAGCCCATTCAGTACCACTCAGTGCCAAGTCCACTCAGTGCCGAATCCCCTCAGCACCTAGTGCATTCGTTACTAAACTGATTGCGCCCCATACAAGACTCTCCCAGGATGCGGACAACAATCCCATTTCGACATCTGCTTCATAATGTGCCGTCGAAAGGCCCCCGGACCAGGGGAAAGAAAGACACTGATCATGTGAAGATAACATGCAAAGGGCTTCTGGGCCGTTCCTTGGAGATCTCAACCCTTCCCGTTTTTCTCGAACTTGCAAATTAGCTTAAGTTTGAGACTTTCGGAATCCATAGCGCTTCTTCACGCACTGGGCAGGATTTTCAAGCTTGAAACGGTTCTCAAATTTGATTATTCGATACTTATGATTTATACCAATTTTTAAAATAATATTATGCTATCTTCTATTTACATATTTATATATGTCATTATCAGTAAAATACCGGTACAATATAACATGAAATTTATGATTCATTAATAAGAGGATTGTGTTATTGTGGTACGAATTTTTTTTTAAAATTGTGTGTGACATGATCTTAGATAATCTTAGGTACTCCAACTCAAATTTTCCAATACACCTGACATACACAAAGAGCATATCATTGGAAAGAGCTGGCTCTAAGCTTTCCATTGACACCAAGATAATCTTTCTATCATTTATAGGAGAAAAGTTATGGATTTTTTAGTGATTTATTTCCCCCCACTATTCGACTTTGTATTTAATTTTGAAAACTGTGATCGAATTATTCTTCTTTGTGTACTATTTTGCTTGTATCGTTTTGGCTATTAAAGTTAGAGCGTTCAAATTTGGGGATACATTTAAAATACAATGTTTCACAAAACAAAACACATGAATTATGAATCAACTAATTATCTTTGATAAAATATGACTTTATGAATGAGCATATGGCGTGGAAAACGACAATTGCCGAAAAATTTAATTTGACAAAAAATGACATAATTACAAAACCATTAAAGCTATAGTTATAAAAGTTGCAATACAGACGGATAATGTTCATCTAAAAGTAAGGCAATTTGATCTGTCATACAGTTGCTTTTTTTTTTTTTATTCAGTTCCCAGAAGAGCTGTGCCCGAAGCGAAAAGTGTACACACTTCAAAACGATGAGAACCGCTGCGACGGTAAAGGGAGAGAAACCAGCGAAGAAAGTTCTTAGGAGGCGATTCGACGTCTCTGTTGTCGACTCCAATTTGGGAGATGGCCCTCCGAGACAAAGCTCCGTCCCAATTCGCCATGACGTTATCTGTACACTGGACCCTCGCCACCGGGCCCCGCTGTTTGATAAGGTGACGAGTGGAAGGACTACAAGGTTATTGAAAGACGCAAAGTTGAAAGGTCTGGGGGGGGCTGATTTTAAGACTATTTTCCATTTTTTGTTGTTTTGGGTCAGGTTATAGATAAAGCAACGATATTTTTTTAAACATAATTTGAACATACAACTTACCCCACATCTGGACAAAGTATGATGTTTGTTTAATTTCCTTTAGTCTTGTACACATAGATAATACACAGCTTTAAAATTGGTAACATATTTGTTCTGAAGAATAATACTGCTGACTCAGTGGATAAGTGTCTGCTATATTAAGAGACAGATCCTTAATTATATTTTTTTTAAACTATGATAATTGATTAATAAGAAATGAGTTTATATTATTAAAATGTCATATAGTTTTAAAAACAAGGAAACATGCACACCCTTAGTTAGCTGGTATTTTCGTTTTCCCTTAATCTATCTACTCCACATAGAAGGTTTTCCCACACTATATTAAATCCCTATTCCTAGCAGGCGCAATAGGTTGGCTGTAAACACCAACGTATCAGACACAAACAAACAAACACGGGTCTCGGTGTACACCGGGGGGGGGGGGGGGGGGGGGGGAAATGGGGGGGGGGGGGGGGGAAGGGTGATAATGGGGTGCGTAAACGTATCATAACTGACCCACAGTGACCGACGAGAGAGAGCTTCAACACCCCTGCTCACATGTCCGATTGGACTACCGGCCATCGACTTGAGGATATTTGCTATGGCAGGCGAGTTTGAATTCGCTTCCACACAAGGACGTCTGCCACCACCCTAAATTTATAATTATAGAGCAGCGGTTCTCAACCTTTGGGTCGCGACACTTTTCCCAGGTCCCCTAAGACCATCGGAAAAAAAAAACTCTATAGTTATGAAGTAGCAACAAAAATAATTTTGTGGCTGGGGGTTGCCACAACATGAGGAACTGTATTAAAGGGTCGCAGCATTAGTAGGGTTAAAAAAACACTGTTATAGATGATTGCCTTACACAATAGGATAAATTTTCCATTGGTTGGCACAGGACACATTTTATTCCATTGCAAATGCATTTTAAAAAAAAAATAGACTTAGCCTCAGCATTCCTAATGTTGTATTGCCCCAGCTCGGGGATAAACACATGCAGAGACTTTGTCCCATTTCAGTATACATTTACTCACAGGTAAGAAAACATATATTCGCAAATCACTAAACATATTATATTATAGTCACAGATCATTATAGATATAGTTCCAGCTCATGATAAGTGTAGTCGCAGATCATTATAAATATAGTTCCAGCTCATGATAAGTGTAGTCGCAGATCATTATAAATATAGTTCCAGCTCATGATAAGTGTAGTCGCAGATCATTATAAATATAGTTCCAGCTCATGAAAAGTGTAGTCGCAGATCAATATAAATATAGTTCCATCTCATGATAAGTGTAGTCGCAGATCATTATAAATATTAATCCAGCTCATGATAAGTGTAGTCGCAGATCATTATAAATATTAATCCAGCTCATGATAACTGTAGTCGCAGATCATTATAAATATTAATCCAGCTCATGATAAGTGTAGTCGCAGATCATTATAAATATTAATCCAGCTCATGATAAGTGTAGTCGCAGATTATTATAAATATTAATCCAGCTCATGATAAGTGTAGTCGCAGATCATTATAAATATTAATCCAGCTCATGATAAGTGTAGTCGCAGATCATTATAAATATTAATCCAGCTCATGATAAGTGTAGTCGCAGATCATTATAAATATTGTTCCAGCTCATGATAAGTGTAGTCGCAGATCATTATAAATATAGTTCCAGCTCATGATAAGTGTAGTCGCAGATCATTATAAATATAGTTCCAGCTCATGATAAGTATAGTCGCCGCTGAGTATATGAGAGTCGATAGGCATAAAAAAATGGCCCTAAGGCAACAGGTCCTTCCGCCGATATGTTGAGAGACCCCATTTGAGGTCGATCGACCCTTACACAGGGGTCACCTAAGACCATCGGAAAATACATGTTTATGAGGCAGCAACGAAAATAATTTTATGGTTGGGGGTCACCACAACATGAGGAACTGTATTAAAGAGTCGCGGCAATAGGGGGGGGGTGAGGGGGGGTGAGAACCACTGGACTAGAGGATTGGAGAATGTTTTCCACCGTTAAGAGTAAGTCGTTACAAATTTGGCAAGCCCGCCCTGCTCTTCTATCACAACTCTTACACAATGATAGCAGCGATACTGGCGGTAGACACCGGCAGTCTATACAGCCCGGCCCTGCGGTCAACGTTTTCGGTCGTTTATATCCTCAATCCTGTATGGCAGAAACTTTAAGTCATTGAGCTGACAGCTAATGCGACCCGTCAAACAATTACGGATACGGCCAAATGGAGCCCCGATATAGCGTCACAGCCGAATGACCACACGTTAGCCCCACGTCATATATACGACACTGTCCGCCATCATGTCACAGATAATGATAGTATGCCCTCAACCAGAGTCTGTGAATGTCCCTTGCCTTTGTGAGAAGCATCATAATGTACTGAATGTAAGTTGGAAGATGTCGGCCCATGCCCATGGTCATTTCTCTACTGACACGTATTTCTAGCATCAAGTTCTTCTCATGGGTGATGTCGATTTAAAAAAAAACAACAAAAAAACCTAAATATAAAATGAATACATTTCTGAAACTGTCATTGGTGTGTTAACTAAGACATAGGGCTGTCATTGGTGTGTGTTGGCTAAGACATAGGACTGTCATTGGTGTGTGTTGGCTAAGACATAGGACTGTCATTGGTGTGTGTTGACTAAGACATAGGGCTGTCATTGGTGTGTGTTGACTAAGACATAGGGCTGTCATTGGTGTGTGTTGACTAAGACATAGGGCTGTCATTGGTGTGTGTTGACTAAGACATAGGGCTGTCATTGGTGTGTGTTGACTAAGACATCAAAAACAACAAGACAAGAAACAAGCACGCTGAGGATTGTATTTTATCCCCCCCCCCCCCCATTAGAGCAAATTAAAGAGACACCAGTTCAGATTAAACTGAATTAAATAAAACCAATATTAACACCATAGTTAAGGTGGGGGTGGTTTTTTTAAAATTTCAAATACACAAAGACCGACTTCTGATAGTTCTGCTATATAGGAGAGAGGTAATGTGGTGAACAATAAGATGGATGCTGTCCAATCTACAGAATAAGATATTCAATCTTAACATTCAATATTCGCATTCTTTTGGGCTGATTTTCTTTTAGAAAACTAATTTGTTTACTTATGTGTCGTGCTAACTATTATATCCGAGGCATAATGAGAGCCCTCAGCTTTCACTTAGGACCTAGTTGGAGTGATCACTTAGGACCTAGTTGGAGTGAATCAAGTTAGTCCACACACACATACAAGAATGCCCTAAAAATACCCACATGTCCCTGGTATGAAAGAGAGCGCCAAAAGCAGATTCTGAATCAAACCCTCCCTGCACCCCGGCCCTCCACCATAGGCCTCCACCCTAGCTCTCCACCTTGGGCCTCCACCCTAGCCCTCCACCATGGGCCTCCACCCTGGGCCTCCACCCTAGCCCTCCACCCTGGGCCTCCACCCTAGCCCTCCATCCTAGCCCTCCACCCTAGCCCTCCATCCTAGCCCTCCATCCTAGCCCTCCATCCTAGCCCATCCTAGCCCTCCACCTTGGGCCTCCATCCTAGCCCTCCACCCTAGTCCTCCATCCTAGCCCTCCACCTTGGGCCTCCACCCTAGCTCTCCATCCTAGCCCTCCACCCTAGCCCTCCACCCTAGCCCTCCATCCTAGCCCTCCACCTTGGGCCTCCATCCTAGCCCTCCATCCTAGCCNCCTCCTCCCTAGCCCTCCATCCCAGCCCTCCACCCTCGGCCTCCTCCCTAGGCCTCCACCCTAGCCCTCCACCCTAGCCCTCCACCCTAGCCCTCCACCCTAGCCCTCCACCCTGGGCCTCCACCCTAGCCCTCCATCCTAGCCCTCCACCCTAGCCCTCCACCCTAGCCCTCCACCCTGGGCCTCCACCCTAGCCCTCCATCCTAGCCCTCCACCCTGGGCCTCCACCCTGGGCCTCCACCCTAGCCCTCCACCCGCACCCCCTACCTTGTATTATTTTACGCGAGACGGGTACATTGACGTCTGGCGACAAATCACCGTGACATTTTTGCATCTGCGGGAATTATCCGCCACCGTGTTCCGGAGCACCGATTTCCCGACGAGACGAACAACTCTGAAAGGCCGAACCCAAGGGGGGTCCATACTGTGGGGACTCCACGCCCCGTTATAAAAAATAAAAAAAATATTTAAAAAAAAAAAATCTTCCTTCGAATAGGCGAGAAGATGGGCGCCTTGTCGAGCACAGAAAGCTGTGCGACTGTCGGGGGAAAAGTCCAGGAGAACCGGAGAAAGAAGAGATCGCCGAGGGCCCATTCAGAGGACATCTCCCCGCAGAGAAGGCGACGATAGTGAAGTTGTCACGGAGTCGTCGGGACAATGGGCCAAGGACCGAGGTGACGTGTCCGCCATTGAAGGCCAAACAAGATCATAGCGTGGGCGGTAATAGAAGGGTGGACGCGTCCCAGTGACGTGATGACAGTATATGTACTGGCTGCTATACCGAGAATGGTCTTACTTAGGTCACATCTATGATAATATTCTTTTCAATTTGAGAGGTTGGTTGTGGTATAAAGCAGGGGTTGGCAACCTAAGGCGCGCGTGTGTCAGACTTGACAATGTGTTCACTCAATATAGTTGGGGGAGACTATTCGTTTGGACTCACAGTTGTGGGGGGGGGGGGGGGGGGGGCAACAATGCGGTTTGGGTAATACTCAATTTATTTTTGTACTTTATTATTTTTTTTTTTGCAACTTTACTTTAGTTGAAGAATCATGTACAATATTAGAGAAAGTTTAAAAAAAAAATTAATAAAATCGCTACTTCCTACATTCCCACCATCAATACAATCGGATGCTTTAGCCAGCAAGTTAAAGCTACAGCCAGACTGGCCAACACTGAGACCCGTATCGGAATGACTGATCACTGACCTGTCTGTCAAGTGCCAACGGCCCCAACTGCTGAGCATCGGGCGCGGGTTGTTAGCGACCGTTTAGATCTCGGCGTTCGAGGGAGGGCCATAGCTACACAGTCCTTAACCCTAACCTTGCCATCTGTTATGGGAAAATGATGATAGTCGATACCCAGGTACTTGTCGTTTAGAAAAAGGTTCTAATCCTTAAACTAAGTCCGATAACGGGTTTACGACGACAAGACAGCCTCAACCAGCAACAGATGATACAAAAAACAACAACAGCAACAACAAAAACAACTTGTAAAATGTGAGATGTTAAGTCCAAATAGTGGACACGTGGTTGTTTTTTTGTTCCACACCAGCAGCCCAGGCGGTTACAGCAGAATATTCACGCAAGGTACGTGTGGCAGCTTGGGGGACGGTACAAAAAACGTTTTTTTTTTCAAAGGGAGGTTGGGGAGGTTGGGCAGGAATATGAGTCTCCTTCAATAATAATTTTGGTTCTGGAATCGGGGGAACAACTGGGAGAAGAGTGGCCGATATTCTGACATTAGTGCCACACCGTTATGACTGGAGAGTACGGGGGAAGGGACAGGCCAAGTCAACATTAATCGCCCAGATCAAGATGTAGGGGAGAGCATGTGAGGGGGATTGGGGGGGGGGGCAACTCACCAAGTTACCAGGACACTGATGACGACGGAACGATCTCGGAAAGAAGGGGGGGGGGGGGGGGGGGGGGGGGGGGGGGGGGGGGGGGGGTCAGGAGCGAAGAGTCATGAGCAGGAGATTTCATTGGCGAGGAGAAGTGAAACTTATGGCAACGGTCCTCAGGTGGTTTATTTTAGTGCCCAAATCAGTTGTCGATGTAAGCCAATGATATAGCCAATATAGCTTGCCTATAAACAAACGATCTTACCTTAGTTGGATATGTGCTAACTAAATCGAGGTAGATTGTCAGATTTTTTTTCCCGATTGACAGGCGTTCAGTCGGATGCTGATGTGTTCGAAGTAGGTGCGTTGATTTCGTCTTATCATTCATATGACAAATTATATGGTATATGTCTTAGCAACGTTTATTACGTATGAAAAGGTCATTGGTCAGCGGGGATATTACCCTGAACAAAGTATAGAGTACAGCCCTGTTTTAAAAGTCCCCCCGGGTGTTGGCTGGTGTGAGACCCCCCCCCCCCTTTTTCAGCAAGGCTTATCGGTGACAATTTATGAAATAGACTCTAAGTGTTGTCTTGCCCGCGGACTATCATCAGTTATCGCATCTATCAGCGGGTACCTGCTGCGCTCGTTTGTCTTCAAGGGGTTGTGTCCCCCCCGTGCCACACATAGGGTGGCGAGGAGAGGCTATCAGCACACCAGATTCTGACAGACAGTGTTGGACGGTCGGGGGGTCGTCGGGTTGTGGCGTTGTCATTCGGTGGGGGCGCGATAGTAACTTTACCACCCTGTTAGATCTGGATTCCATTTAGATATCAGTTAAATTTTTCACCGAAAACTATATTTAACACAACAACAACAACAAAAAATCCCCTGGCTAGGCGTGGCAGAAAAGAAATAAATCTAAACTTGAAATCTTAGCGGTCCAAATAGCAACAACCAATATTGCTTCAAATGTTGTATAATTCACCATCAGCCTCATATCAGCAAGTGTCATCGCTAACAAGTTTGAATGCAAGGCTGAAGTAGATATGCAATACCAGGAAGGTTTCCAACGTCTTACCTGTCCCTTCGTTTATTAAAAAAAAATAATATTATCGACAATATAAATTTAAAAGACGAGTTTGAACGCACCCATAACATTTCTTAAAATTAATTACGCAAAGAAAGTATGCGCAGTAGGGTAGTAAGGCACTCTATGAAGCCAAATAGTAAGGCACTCTATGAAGCCAAATAGTAAGGCACTCTATGAAGCCAAATAGTAAGGCACTCTATGAAGCCAAATAGTAAGGCACTCTATGAAGCCAAATTATGAAGCCAAATAGTAAGGCACTCTATGAAGCCAAATAGTAAGGCACTCTATGAAGCCAAGGTATAACATAAATATTTGGTTTTCTCATGTTTGAAAATATTTTCTGCAGACTTTACTTGCATCACAAATTTTCAGAAAATTATTTTCTTCTTTTTAGTGCGTTTAAATTCGTCATCGAAAGAAGAGTCTTTTTAAAAAAAGTTTTTACATTTCTTTCTTTCCCCCCTTCTTCTTTTTTAGAATTTAGTTTGAACATTTTAATCTATAAATTATCAATAAAAATAAGACTGTATACATTTTTTTTAACAACGAATACTTACAAAATCCCAGGTATGATAGTGACTTGGCTCTTTAGTCAGACATGAGACTAAAAAGTAGAATTCAACGACTGTTAGCCGTCCGTTGATCAGAGTGTAATTTCCGAAATGCCCTGGCCCTAACACCTTACGCCATCCCATTCCAAAATCCTCAAGTCAGGACCATTGGTTGTTGCAGACGAAAGGGTACTTTTTTTTTCTTTTTTTTTGAATCACCTTTTCATAATTTCCCCATGGCTCACCCCCCCCCCCCCCCCCCCCCCCCCCCCCCCCCCCCCCCCCCCCCCCCCCCCCCTTTTTTTTTTCTTTTTTTTTGAACCCCCTTTTCCAAATTTCCCCCCGGCCCCCCCCCCCCCCCCCCACCCCACTCCTCCGACCCAGCATACTGGAGCTGTAACTGTAACACTGCGTGTCGTCTACTCAGATGCAGGAGGAAGACTGAATCGACCGAACGGGGCGGTCACGTTTGTCTACAAATAAGTTAAATTGGATAGCCAAACAAAGAAGATGGCAATGAGAGTAGAAAGAAGGGCTTTCAAAATGTACGTCACGGCAACTGTTAGCTGTTGACTGGTGAACGCTCATTGGTTTAAGATCATTTTTGTTTTTATCAATATGTATCACATGTGAATGAGGATAGGAAGCCTGGTTTAAGAACCATTAGTCGTTTTTTCTTCCGTTTTTTCCCCTTAAATTTTGGCTAAAATTGCCTAGCAATTTAAGGATATATCCTTCTATATCCGGAGTTAACTAAAATAGGTCGGCCACTAGAGGATCTTTGTAAATAAATTGTGTTTGCACATTATTTATACTGGTGCAGTAGTTTCAAGTAAGTTGTTTAAAGAAGGAAAAATAACGCAACTTCATTATCTTTAATTGTATTATTTTTTATTTAAAATACTTCACCCCACAGTGGGGGTGGGGCTATGTTTTGAAATCGAGAGTGATTGATTGATCGATTGATTTTGATATTTCTATAGCGCTGGTATCCAGGCCACTTTAGCATGCTCACTACGCTCTGGTTTTCCGAAATCCATTGAAACAAAACAGTTTTAAAATGTTTCTTAAATGATTTTTTTTATAATTTTCAATTCCCCTCAAAGATTGGGGCAAACTGTTCCCTAATTTGGGCAGTATCGCTTCAAAAGAGCGCACTCCTTAAGACTGGTGGTGCGGCCGGACAAAAGGGTTAGCAGCCCCTGATCTGAACGGTCACATTAAGTTACCTTAAGGGTATTTGTAAGCCTCATTAAGTTTAGGATATTTGTAGGCCTACAACCACAGCGTTACTATAGTACCAAAGTATCTGCACCAACACAGAACCACGAGTACCAATGTCTCTGTGCCAAGACACTACCACTATGTAGACAATACGACTAAAATCAGAGTACCTCTAACAAGCAGAGTGCCACCAACAAGTAGAGTACCATCAACAAGCATAGTGCCAGAGTACCACCAACAAGCAGAGTACTACCAAAATCAGAGTGCCACCGACATGCAGAGTACCACCAACAAGAAGCGTACCACACTACAACCAGTACTGACTATCAGAGCTGAGCATATGCCCATGGACCAGACATGAGCTTAATTGGCCGGGCCGTTCCCCCAGCCTGAGATTTAATGAGCGTTACGCTACCTCTTCTCTGTCGACGTTGCACATCGGTTAAGATAAAGCACGGAGAACACTTAGCACATCTCCACCCCCCCCCCCCCACACACACACACGCACATTCTGAATGTCAGCGACCAATGAAAGTAACCAGATCCCAGGGGATGCTCTAAAAAAAAAAAATAATGGAATATTATATATATTTCCGTTTGTATGTTGTAAACTTATCTTTGATGTTTCTCTTATATAAGAAAATCATTTGAGCATGAGAATATTTTTTTTTAGTAGGGGATTTAGGGTAGTAGAAAAACAAAACTGACCAATCTAGCGTCTAGCTGGAAACATTATAGAAACCTATTTACTGGCTATTTAATGGTAAAAATGTATACATTCCATTCAAAGTCTTACGCCGCATGTGTTCTAACCAATCCAATCTTACTTTATGATACAATCAAGCAGTTAAGCAGGCGGATTACAGAGGAAAAACTCCAGGTTGAAAATCACTTTTACATCCCTTAAGTAGATGTGTGAAATTAAAAGTCAAAACTGTCTATTTATTTTATCTCACACCGCATTAAGTCTATAGTTCGGGTTGGAGCGATTTAAAAAAAAAGGCTTTTATTATTATTGCTGACAATCATAAATCATAAAAAAAAAACAAAAAAACTAACTAATGAAAGGTCACTAGTCCTTTTTGTAACCATACTAAAAAAAATAAAAAAAATCATTACAACACCATCTCCTTGCACAAGTCAGACTCAGCATGAATTCAACATATTCAAGTCCGGGAAATGTTGACATATTTCTAACAACTAAGAAATTAAAAAAATAAAAATAATAATAATACAGTAATAATAATAATAATAATAATAATTATTAAAGACTATAATTTTCTAGGGATGAAAGAAAGTATGACGTAATCGTGAGTTCAATGGCGCGCAAATTAAAATGATTGATAACTGTGTACAGCAAGCGCGTTTTGGTGCGTAATATTTGAACATTACAATATTAATAAGTTCGGGGAGGGGGGGGGAGGTAGGGGCGGAGCATTAGGAAGGTTGAGAAAACTGTGATATTAGCAGATGACATTTCAAGTATTGCAGCCGCCATTGTTTGGAGGGCAATAACTATAAATAATGATAGCAATAATAGTAATAATAATAATAATAGTTATAAAGTAGTTCGAGGCTGACACACGACTCATCTACTTTTTAATACTGGGAACCTATATACCGGACATTCATGGTCTAACCCGAATGTACTATTTTTTTTTTCAAAGTTTTATTACGAGTCATAAAGACGACGACTTGAAAACGCCATCACGACAAGCGCAGCCCCGGGGAGCATTCTCCAAGAGCTCCGTCATTTGGATGTTATTTGGCCCCTGCTTGTAACGGCACTCACCGGCCACTCGAATTGCACCGGTCGCGCCCTCGAGTCACCGTCGTAAAATGAAGCCGCTCTCGAGGACTCGAGCATAGTCTGGCATAGAGTGAGATAGAGAGAGAGAGAGAGGAGAGAGAGAGAGAGAGAGATAGAGAGAGAGAGAGAGAGAACACGATGCTGATTTGTGTTGATTACCGCCTGCCTCGCCATGAGATATGTCCGTCTTTAAGTTTGCCGAGGTTACGCTATGGGGTAGCAATGAGGAAAAGGAGGATAGCTGAGACGCTACAATCTAGCAACTAAAAGGAGAAGAAGTAGGAGCAATTAACGTGTCGACTGTTACTGTAGCCATCACATTCGTGAGCAGTAACATGACCATGAGTAATATTTTTGTGTGTGTGTTCGTTTGTGATTTTAGTTACAATAATGTGTATTTTTATTTGATTATATAAATGAATACAATAAATCAACCATAACTAAAAGCATGATCTTTAAAAAAAGATCATTCATGTGGTTGAAAAGACGACAGGTGACTGCGAAGTTTTAGTTCCAGGTCTGTTTCTCACAAAAGTCCGTGCTGGGCGCGCTAAATCATCGGTAACATGTTGATCTCGGAAAAATAAAAAAATATCAAATACAACAGCCCCCCCCCCATACACTTTTAAACGTACAATGCGGCTGACTTATGTTTCTGCCTTTTTTTAAAAAAAAAAACAATTTTATTTATATGTTTAAAAAAACAAAAAACAAAAAAAAAACATAATTAATGTCTACACGTGTTATAAAAAACAACAGGATTCCATGTAGTATTACTATAAATAAAATAGTCGTGAGGATCTGAGATGATTGGGCATAGATGTAAATGAGAAATAAGATAGATCTTACGTGCTGGCCAGATCTATCTTATTTCTCATTTGCATCTATGCCCAATCATCTCAGATCCTCACGACTATTTTATTTATTAAAAAAGAACCGGTTAGATGGCTAGGTTAGACGGCTCGTTTAGACGGCTCGGTTAGACGGTTCGGTTAGACGGATCGGTTAGACGGTTCGGTTAGACCTTTTCGGATGACATCTTTGTTCAAAAGAGCCCAAGGCCAGTGTTTCATTCAGCCGAGACGAATGAACGCTAAAATATCGTATAAATTGTATTTTATACTCAATTAATCTGTTAAGTATCGGCTAGCCCTGCCCGCTTATTTGATCACGTGACTAATCTATTAAATCCAGCTGATGTTAAATTGTCTAAGGAAAGAAAGAAGAAAAAAAAAAGGGGGGGGGGGGGCGGCGCCATTTCGTGTGGCAAAATTGTATTTTATAAAATGCATTTTATGAAATACAAGTCCCCAAAACACCATACGGCCTTCGTAACGCCCACTGGCCTGGACATGCGAGGAGACTATTGACTATTGGTATTGGTGCCCCACTCACAGTCACAGGAATACATCTATAAAATGAGCGTGGAAAAGAAGATAACGTTGTTTTTTTTTTAAACAAGTTTTTGTTGTTGTTATTGGCGCCCCTGTATATGTATAAAGAAGCCACAAATTTTTTTTTTTTAAATTTAAAAAGGGCTCCCATGCTTTCACAAGTCGTAAAAGAGCTAATTCAGGCTTAATTTTACAACCCATGGCATTGTCACTGAGCCAAGTGAAGTCCCCGCCGTAAGACAGCACAGGCAGTAAAGGGGGAGAAATCCAGCGTCATTAAACCCCAGAATGACACAGACCCGGTTCGAATGTTAATTAATGTTCTTGGAGGCATTCGGCATTGAACGGTGGCCCCGCGGGACAATGGCGAACATGTACAGTTGTTGCATGTACCACCGTGGGGCCGAGCAGACGGGATTGTTACTGGTGAAACGGGATATTCAAATGTTCGCTTTTCACGACCAGTGTCTGGGGACATGGCGTCACCGCCGAGGCGCCCCTCGTCAAAGAGGTGCAGTGCCTGTTACCTTGCTATGAGAGCGGGGGGATTCCACTATCAGATCTTTGAAGTGTTTGGACTCGCAAAAAAATAAAATAAAAATAATTGCCAATAATACGGTTGATTGCAGTCAACAGGTTATATCGATAGACTGACATCAGTTGCACTAACTATACAGCGCCCCCCCCCCCTCTTTCTAAACACAAATGTTTTAAAGTAAATATTAACCTTATACTTGAAGAAGATTATCGGATAGGTTCCCTTGTCTCATCCCATTTCGACGGACATAAACACTAAGGGACATCAGATGTTTCTATCACGGCACTGATTTCCTGCACTAACACACCAGTGAGAGTTAGAAGGGAAAAAAATAATTAACTCAGCTTTTTGGCACAATATCACACACCATATGGAATGAATCAAACACTCCTTCACTATTGATCCTTATTTCCCTGTATTTCGTTTTGTTATATTTTACATATTTCCAAAATATTAGTGTCCGTTAAAATCTTATTTTTCACAGTAATGCACATTCTTTTACTCACTGTAATCTTGGTTTTGGAAAAAAACAACTTCCAACAATAATATTAATAGCGAACATTTAGGTTTCTAAACCACTTTCTTGTTGTTTCTTCATCTGTCCTGTCTGCCGCCTGAGCAAGGCTCTTAGGCGAAACGTTCTTCTTTGATTGTCCTGTCTTTTTATTTTCAAGCATCCACAAACCTTGTTCCACTATTTGTTTCATGGACACTGGACAGGTTTGAGACAACATATTAATTACACCCATAGATTGCCTCAATGGATCCGTGGACGAAATGGTTTATCATTTAATATGAAAAGCTATAATGTGCCCCAATTAATAAGAACATCAATGTCCCATAGTTGATTTGTGTCGGAAGCGATTGACCAAAGGGTGATACACTAATCTTACAATTATTGCCGAATAACTGTCACAATGTTTCTGTTCTATAACGGACTGACTACGTAAAACTATAGATTGCTCTGGTATTATGATATAAAATTATAGTTACCGTAGTCTAAATTCAGGCGTGCACAACATACCGCCCGCCAGCCCGCACTTGGCGGCCCGCGAAGTAACGAAATATTCTTTATTCTAATTATTTTCTAAATAGCTTCCCCCCCCCCCCGGTCTTATTTTCTTTTGGCCCGCACAGGCTTTTCATAAAGTATTATGGCCCGCCTTACACTTTGAGTTGTGCTGGCATGGGCCTAAATAGATCGGCTCCAGTGGCTCACTTGAAAGAATGTACCTAACAGGAAGATGTCATTTTGCTACAGTTATTCTGCTATAGTAATTATAGCCACAAGATTGCCAAGATCAATACAAACTCAGTGTCAGGGGGAAGTCGAAGCCATGAAATGACATTGGTCAAACATTGGTCGAATATTGAACAGAAACTATTTATAATTTAAATAATTCTTTGAAGAACACTTCAGAATTATTATTTTAATTTTAAAAAAATATGTAGAAAAATGTTTGAGATTAATATTGAAAGTAAAATCGTTGTTTTCGCCAGCATTTGAATTGTAGAAGATGGCATATACAGTATCAATCATACCTTGCTAGTTGATCGGGCTTAGGATCACACATGCTACAATTTTAATTAACTACAGCAACACGCGGGTCATGCAGGCAAATTTATTCCAGTTTCACTCCTTATAATTCAGTCATTGATTTAATATTTTGGTAAATTCAGAGAAAGCGGCCCGCGCACTTTTACGTCTTAAATCGATCCCTATGCCTAACCTGAACCCTAAATCGATCCCTATGCCTAACCCTAACCCTAAATCTATCCCTATGCCTAACCCGAACCCTAAATCTATCCATATGCCTTGCCTGAACCCTAAATCGATCCCTGTGCATAACCTTAACAAAGTCGACGTGGGCCGCTAAATCTGAAACAGTCAATATTTTGTCTTTGATAGATCAATGGTTTTTTATTCGTGTGGTTACGTTGGCTTCAAACCCAATGGCGGCAACTTGTTCGAACTACTTTCACACACCCATTTATCTTAGTGTTTGTATTGTTACTCATTGTTCCATTCAATAAGCCTTGCGTGTCAAAATGAGTGAGACGTTAGGCCTTCTACTTGGTCAGAAATAGATAAGATAACCTCTACTCAACTCTACTGCCTCTAGGTATCAATTTATATCAGGGTGGGTTAAGTGGGAATAGAAAAAGGGGGCGGGTAAGCCATTGGAAGAAAAAAAAAAGAAAGCTAGTTACGCTCCAGAGTCCACTCTAGGGAATGTGTGGGGTGGAGCTTAGAAAACCACTTGACAGCAATTTATTTCCGATTTCTTCCGTGGTTGGCGGGAAAAACAGGAAAAGGCTGCACGGGCTGCTAGGTGAACTATCGATTGCATTGGCCAACGAAAAGTCCCGAGCGCCAGGCTCCGCCCCTTTGGGGTCGCGTGAGTGACGGCTTGCTCGCGGTGCAGACCGGGAGATTTACCATATTTTCTCCCTTCACGCCTGGGCTAGGTTTTTGTTGAGGAGGCCGCGGAGGCCATTCTAGGCACTGGGGGATTATCATAACATTTGAACGAGCCGTACAAAACAATGGCATCGGTGCGGTGAGTTGGTCATTGCTAGGGAACTCCCGCGTCAAGGATAGCTGTCACCTGACGACCTTGTTGTAGATTATAGGATTTGTACGCGCACCATTCCAAACTCGTCTCATTCTCATCAACAGTTCCGTGCTCCCGTGGACTGTTTTCTTCAAATCAATGGCAAGAGCGATTTGTTTATACTTAACATAATCTTGGAACAGCCAGAAAAGCGAGACAGAGGAATTCGACGTTCAGCTGCGATAGGAACATATTCAAAAACGGATTAACATTTTGTTATCGAAAATCTGGATATTTCTTTGTTGTTTGGATTATAATAAGACTGGAATATTCAAGCCATCGGAGGAAGTAAAACTAAATATCTTTTTAGTCACATCGTTCGTGTAACGACAGAGAGCGATTTTTTTAATCAAGTATCTTATTTGTAGGCGATCAATTTTATTATTGTCAGGACCAGGACTAGGAGAGTGGAAAATTCTCTCAGAACAACGGGTAGGTTAAATAAGCGATACGGTAACACAAGTAAATATCGATTTACTCTCAGTCATCATCGCAGTCTGTTTGATTTGACACGGGCGTCCACAAAGTATGCCTGGGAGTCTATAATACATCCGCCGGCAGCCACCACACCACGAAGAGGTACAACGATATCGGTCCTACGACATCGTGTGGCACGTCAGACACGCACACGTCGGGGCATGTTTATCTACTGTCAGCAGAAGATGTTTGATGAATGAAGTGACATCTCACACAAGACCACCCCCCGAGGCCGTGAATCTCGTCAAGACACGGTACCCCCCGGGCCGTCGGCCGAGGCGAACATAAAGTAGTTCTTTTTTTCTTTTCTTTTTTTTTTAAACTTTTCCTACTACGAGAAAGTAGCTTGAAACCCAGGATTGCTACTCAACCCGTTGAAAACTGTTGATATTCACAGCTCAGCAACAACCTCTTCAACAAAAAATCCAGTCGCTGTCGGTTTTATCAAGGACAACACTTATCAGATATTCCAGCAGAGTCTAGGCAAGGGTTTAGTGAGCATTGTAAACATCTTTTACAAACACCCAACGCCGAGCAGAGTCTCTGTCCTCGGTAATTAAAAACCCTCGCCGTTCGGTTGGTAAAAGCTTGCCTGGAAAACGTTAAACAGGAAACCAGGGGTCTACGTAGCGTCAGCAAAGTGAGACAGCGGGAAACCGAGCCAGGTCACATCCCATGTCAAAACAGTAGCGAAACTGTCGGGGTCATTGGATGGAGTGGTGCTTGGATGCACAATGCTTGCATTCATTCTAATAACTGCAGTTTCGGGTCAGTTTGGCACCAGTGATAAAACGTGTTCAACTCATCAGCACCAGTTTTAAACAGCAGAACAAAACCAAAAGAATTGGAGCTGTGGCCAGTATTTACAGCCATAACAAGAAAAAAACAAAAATATAGCGAATTTAAAGCAGTTGTTTTTTTCAAGTTCATTAAATTGCTTGGAATTCTAAGAAAGAAAAGAATACCAGCAACGAACGGGTTCTAATAGGGTATTTGAGAATCGAACTGTAAGGGGATTACTCCACAAGCCATACACTGGTTACTTGGAGCGTACCACTTACCAGGTAAAAAGTTGGAAGTAAACGCAAGCGGTCTGGTGGAAAAAAAGTAAGTCCGTCATTTGAGACTACAACACCATCAAACTGCAGGTCCCCATCC
Organism: Lymnaea stagnalis; assembly: GCA_964033795.1. Lineage (NCBI taxonomy): Eukaryota > Metazoa > Mollusca > Gastropoda > Lymnaeidae > Lymnaea > Lymnaea stagnalis. The sequence continues at coordinate 620,929 of CAXITT010000397.1, read as the reverse complement.
ACACGTTCCTAGAGGTGCCGCCGTCCTCGTCCAAGCTGTATCCGCCAGTGTACTCACCGTCCACCATGCTGCTAGAAGGCACGTCCCCGGACATGATGTCGGCCCAGTCCAAGCTCCTGTTCCAGATCAACAAGTACTACAACGAGAGGGTGCACGCCCGCAAGGCCAACATCAACAAGACCACCAGGGAGGTGTGCAAGGTGGTGCAGGACGTGCTCAAGGAGGTGGAGGTTCAGGAGCCCAGATTTATCAGGTAAATAGACTCATAACTGGTCACGCGAATGGTTTAGCACGCACGTTGAAGGATACATTTATAAGTTCGTATGCGGTCTACCACGCATTTCTGCTGAAATGAAATTTTTCTAATTCAAAGTAGAAAAGATGACTTATAATGAACAATACCATTCTCAATGGGACATTCATACATTGATCATGTAAACATTTCAAAAAAAATTCCAGCTTGCCATGAATGGGCAGAATATCAAGTTATATTTGAAAGACTCCGCCATGATCTGTTGTCTGTTAGGTTGGGAATAATGCAATTGAGAGACCAAGAATATTCAACGCTGATGGTGTTAATAAAACAAAATGTTCAAATCCACATATAAGTCCTATAATGTCCATTTATACACTGTGTCCGGATAAAAAGGGGAACCCTTTTTATAATGATGTAAACCAACGGTAAATATTTATTAATTTTTTAAACTCCAAAACTCGAACATAATGTTAAATGGTATCAAACTTTAGTTTGTGCTCGAATTTCCGTGTCCACCATTAGCTTCAACACAGGCTTCATGACACGCTCTCCATTCACCAATGTTCATCTATTTTCCGGACATAGTGTATACGTGCCTGCACACACAAATACACACACTTTTTAAAAATGCATTTTTAAATATTAAATTGTCGAGATCTGTTTTGAAAACTTCATTATATTTATAATGACTTAATTACGTCACCACCAAGAAAGTCTGAAGTCAATATAAATAAATATGTAACATGATTGGAAATAAGGGCTTTATGACTTATTTTAACGGCAACTAACTGCCGTGGGTACCGACCAATGGTTTATTGACTTGTCAACAGTTGCAGTGTAGAACCATTGACGACATGTCCAACGTGTACTCTTGGCCTGGTGGTGGCAAGTTTATACCGACACGGCCGCTCAGTGCATCCCTAAATCAATGGCCACTGGCCACAGGTGTTGACTGAGAACCGGGCCACTTGCCGTCTTGGCCATCAGAGGGACATCTTTATTGGCCAGAAGACACCTATACACCTTCTTTAAGCAAATTAAAGTTCGATTTCATCGTCAAAGTTACTTAAATAGCCATGGCACGTACTGTTAGCTTGTAACGGGGAAGATTTAGTGCACACCTGTGTCTAATAGAAAGGTTAATACCAACGCCATCAGCCACACACAAATTATATTTATGCCACTATAGCTCTTCATTATGTTCTATCATAACTTAAAAACAATAAATAATCCCACATCCCATAAGTGAAAAAAAAAAAAAAACCCAAAACCCAAAAAGTTTTGGGGGGGGGGGGGGGTAAAAAAAAATCTCATCGGCGCCATTGAGCAAAGTATTGTCCTATCGAGGCATTTAAAGTGAATATTAAACAAGTGATTTTTGTCAATGACTTTAAGCGTCCCATTACCATCACAGTTTCCCCCCGAGACATGCATTGCATATATATAACGCAACAGTAGACGTTTGACAGTCTAGCCCGTTTCCTTTCCGTGTCAAATGAATGCAGATGTAACCATAACTTATACCCATGAGAGATCGATACAAAAATGTCTGTAGACTGTTACACAACGTATCTGTAGTAATTAAAGTAAATTAGTTAAAAATTAAGAATAGAATACATTAGAAATTAAAATTTGGTATATCAGTGGACTTCATCAGACTTAATTTCTGAGTAGCCTTACTTCATAGCCAGGACTGAATTTGTTAACTGCGGTCTCTACGTCCAGGGAGAGTGTTGTTCAATTTGTTAATCATTAAAATGAAAACATGAAACGCTATATCAATAAATTAAGAAGTGCTTATTGTATGCTGCAAACTATCTTTGATGACAAGGATCTAGAGAAGATTTATCAAGGATCTGACAAGTATCTAGAGAAGATTTATCAAGGATCTGACAAGTATCTAGAGAAGATTTATCAAGGATCTGACAAGTATCTAGAGAAGATTTATCAAGGATCTATCTACTTTAGAGGATAGACATATGTTACAGTTTAAATGCATGAAGATTATTATTTTTTTAGTACAGCTAGTTTAAACTTTTTAATAATGTAGAAATCTCTTCAAGATCTCTTGATCGCTTCATTTCGCAACTTAATCATATTTCGTATGTGGCCGTTCAAAACATTTTACTTTGTACATAAGCAGGAATTTTATGAAAAAACAACTCTACTCATATCTCTTAACCAATAACCCAATTTATTTGTCTGTTGCCAGCTCTCTGACGGAGGTCAACATGCGCTACGAGGGCGTGGAGGTGATCTCACCCACCGAGTTCGAGGTTGTGCTCTACCTCAACCAGATGGGCGTCTTCAACTTCGTCGACGACGGCACCATCCCCGGCTGCGCCGTGCTCAAACTCTCCGACGGCAGGAAGAGGTCCATGTCCTTATGGGTGGAGTTCATCACGGCCTCGGGATACCTTAGCGCGCGGAAGATACGCTCCCGGTTTCAAACGTTGGTCGCCCAGGCTGTGGATAAGTGCAGCTACAGGGACGTGGTCAAGATGATTCCCGACACGACGGAGGTCAAGCTGAGGATTAAAGAGCGCTACGTCGTCCAGATCACGCCGGCGTTCCGGTGCGGAGGGATATGGTGCCGGTCGGCGGCACACTGGCCCATACCCCACGTGTCGTGGCCGAATCCGAACCTGGTGGCCGAGGTGAAGACGGAGGGCTTCGACCTGCTGTCCAAAGAGAGCATCTACATGAAGGACAAGCAGTCGGCCGCGGAGGGTGACGCCTGGGTCATGTCCTTCCGATACGCCGAGGACCGCCTGCTCTACGGTGGCTGCCGGAGGAGATGTCTCAGCATCCTGAAGACGCTCCGAGACCGCCATCTGGATATCCCCGGCCAGCCTATCCTCAACTACCACATGAAGACGCTGCTGCTGTACGAGTGCGAGAAGCACCCTCGAGAGATCGAGTGGGACGACACGTGCATCGGCGACCGCATCAACGGCATCCTCCTCCAGCTGATCTCCTGCCTGCAAAACAGGCGCTGTCCGCAGTACTTTCTGCCGACCGTTGATCTCTTCAAGGGCAAGTCCGCCGCCGCTATGGACAACGTGGCCAAACAGGTGTGGAGGCTGGTCAGGGAGCTGCTGACGAACCCCAGGAGTTTCGAAGCCCTCTAAGATCTCGTAAGTTGTGTTATACTCCTGATTCTCGTTTCAACTCGTAAACACGAAAATCGACCTGCCCATGACATCGGCGTTATGAGGGGGACGGCCAAGCCATAAACGTGATGATATTACTTATGGTGGTAGACGACACGGATAACGTTGGAGAGATCTGACAGCCCACGAACGTACAGCGGTAAAAATGGTATGTCATAAACATAAATTAAAACTGACAGTCCATTAGATGTGTAGCGGATGGCAAGGTATTAGTTGAATTAAGAGCGGCACCGGGGGGCACACCGATTGTAATATATTCTATGAGGTCCCCGTGTGCTGGTCTGCCGCCTGCCCCGGTACGTGCACTGTCTAGTAATTTCACCAGACATGAATACTGAGCATTCTATCATTTGTCTTTGATTATTTATGCATTGAATCAAACCCAACACACACATCCACATACAGTACAAATAACACAACATTAATGCGACTATGGCCTTTGTGAAACATTAAAAAAAAAAAATCACTGTTCATATCAGCTCTGTTTATTTGTTTACATTGGCTAAACTTGGGTTTTTAAATTTTATTTTAATTTAATTTTTTTTTTCTTTTACTGAACTTTCGGTGCAGATTGCTTTCTTTTATGTTCATTTCAGTAAAATATTTATACAAATCAGAAGTTTTGTTATGAGGTTCCATAGCATCGATCATTGAAATCTGATCGGAAATTTGGTACATTTGCGTCAACGTTAGGTTGTGTTTATTTATGAAAAAACGTGGAAAACACGGTACACGTGATACTTTCAAGGTTGGTGCACAAACAACAACAACAACAACAACATACAACAGTCGTGTACATCATGTCAATTTGTCAATCTGTTGCATCACTGTTTAATTTATATTATAATTATACCCATATTATTTCATTTATGATGCTTTATTTTATTTTGATTTATAAATAAATCTTCTCGTGAAATCAACACTGACTTGATGGCGTTCAGACTGGTAGTGATGCAGAAGAGGGATTACATGAGAGAGAGAGGCATAACGAAATATGGACGCATTTTACTTAAGATATAAGTTAAAGTTGGCTTTGGTACACACCACAGCAGATGGGCGCACTTAAATAGGTTAGTTAATCTGGTTTATACAGTGGTTTAGTAACACATCAAATTAATGCACTTCAAACTCAGCGTGGACTTGTTCATTTCATGTACACGGTGCCTTTGTTACCCATTATATTCATGAGCTTCAAACTAAGCCTTTTTAAGTATTGTACACGGTGGCTCTGTTGCACACACAATTAATGCACTTAAAACTCAGCCGGGTCTTGTTAATTTATTGTACACCGTGGTTTAGTAACACATCAAATTAATGCACTTCAAACTCAGCGTGGACTTGTTCATTTCATGTACACGGTGCCTTTGTTACCCATTATATTCATGAGCTTCAAACTAAGCCTTTTTAAGTATTGTACACGGTGGCTCTGTTGCACACACAATTAATGCACTTAAAACTCAGCCGGGTCTTGTTAATTTATTGTACACCGTGGTTTAGTAACACATCAAATTAATGCACTTAAAACTCAGCCTGGTTAACTTAATGTACACGGTGGCTTCGGTACACGAAAATTAGTTCACTTCAAAATAGTAAATTAAGAAAAAAGGGTTGACAATATCCCTTTACCACGCACGGTTTAAAGAAATCTAAGACAGAGCAGTGTTCAATTATTAAATATTATACTGACGGTGTGGGGCATGGTTTAATGACTTCGTAGAGCAGCGTATACGAAACATTTTAAATACAGAAACTTTTTTTGTATGGGGATTATTTGTATATTCAGTATAGATGTCCGTTATTGCACATACATTTTTGTATAATTCTACTATTTAAACGAGTTCATTTAGATTTCCAGACACATTAAATGTCGAGCTATCAGAATTAAGTTACAGTTGGACAGCCCCCATACATATAATAGCGCTAAATATAAACACACTTAATAAAGATCCATGGAATGTTACTCAGACAACGCAACATGTATGTATGAATACCCTATGACGATATTTTCGGTTCATTTTGAAAGAACTTAATACATATTGGATCTAAGTGGATATATGTTCATAGCACGTTCATCTTACTATTTGGCATTCTTAATATTTCCTTCTTTTGTTTGTTTGTTTGTTTGTTGTTGTGGCAATAGCCGAGGAGCGCAAATGTACAAACACAATCACATGTGAATCGGAGCAGATTGCGTCAATTCAACTAAGTTATTAATTTATTGTTGGTTTTTTTTTCCAAGAACCAAAAAATTAAAAAAAACCAAAACAATTTTATCTAGAAATATCTACAGACTAACAGAAGTGACTAAGAAAAAGCAAAAAAAAAAAAAAAAACAAAAAAAAAAATAACCACAAAATTAAAAAAAACCAAAACAATTTTGTCTAGAATTCTCTACAAACTAACGGAGGTAACTAGGAAAAAGCAAAAAAAAAAAAAAAAACCAACAAAAAACAAAACAAATGAGAGCCAATAATTAACCTATCAACGTTTATCGAAATAAATATTTGACCACGAGCCTAACGCTGTTTATAAAGAAACACTTTCAAAAATATATACGCTATAATCGATTCGGATACAGTGAACAAAAACCACATTTAAGATCACAACGACTCAACTAGAAGAGAGAGGATGCTCAAGTCTAATTTAAGTCAAACTCCACAACCCAACTACGGTCCAAAGGAACCGGTGTTGCTACATGGTTTATGAGCATGAGAAACTAGACAACGAGATGAGGAAAAGAAACAGTTTTACGTCACGAGTCTACTGTGAATTAGCAACAAGATGGCACGATGCCCTGACACACACACCCACTTCACACAGATGCAATTCTAATGACACGACACTTTGTACGTTGTAGTATCCGCCTGACTGTACCAACGGTTTGAGCTCTTGTTATTTTAGTTCTTTACATCAAACGTATACAACCCATGGCCCATTGCCTGCCACTTTCAAATAGTTCAGATGACGTAGCATGATTTTTTGGTTAAAATGCTATATATAATATACAGAAAATTAACATAACATCAAATGTCGGGCATGATTCTACCGTCAAGTCAAGGTAGCATTGTATTTGAGAGTAAGAATTAAAAAAAAATTCAATAATGTTACCTTTTCTATGAGATTTTAATCCATACATATACTTATGGTTCGATTCAGAAAATAATCCTTTGATCACAAATGTCCATTTGAAGTGGAGGTCATTCTTTTACTTTAAACAAAAAATAAATTTACTTTTAAAAACAATGGGTTTTTTTCCCCCCCCCCCCTTCCCCAGCTTCAATCATTAAGCATATGACAAATAGAACTAACTTGTTAGGTGTTTCCATTGAAACAACAAAATGAATAGGGAGACAGACATCTGCCGAGGCTAGTTTACTATAGTTTTATCCCAACTACAACTTGTCAGGCTTAAAATATGCACACACATAATAGGGCCAACTAAATAAATGAGGAAAATATAATATGCAAAGATGGAGGTCTTATTAAAACCATAATTTGTTAGACTTAAAATATGCTCATACATAATAATAATGGGGGAACTAATTTAATAAGGACAACATATGCAAACATGAAGGTCTTATTATAAACATAACTGGTTAGACTTAAAATATGCTCATACATGAAGGGGGAACTAAATTAATAGGGAAAACATATGCAAACATGAAGGTCTTATTATAAACATAACCTAGGTCTTATTACAATTATAACCTAGGTCTTATTACAAACATAACCTAGATCTTATTACAACTATAACATGGGTCTTATTACAAACATAACGTGTTAGGTTTAAAATATGCACATACATGAATGGGCAAAGTAAATTAATAGGGATGTCACATGAAAATATTAGGATTATATTACAACTATCTTGATCCAAAAAAACAACAACAAACAACAACAAACAACAACAACAACAACCGATGCTCGAGATTGTTGATCAACTTAAGATAAAAAGTTAAAACTAATTTGAGGGAAGTGTAGGTGGGTGGGGGTGGGGGGGGGGTGGCGGGTCCAAAAGTGCTTTATGAGACGTCAGCTTGAAAACACATCCGTTTACTCAGCCCAAAGTGTTTCAACTGATGTTCGATCGCAGCTCAACCGATCTTTAATAACTATTTAAAAGTGCAAATAACATTCGCCCACTTATAGAGCTATACGGCTGCACTGAGATATTGCTTGAAGATATCCTTAAAATTACTTTTTTTTTTTTTTTTAAATGGGGGGGGGGGGGGGGGGGGAGAGAAATCACGACTACACTCGCACCACTGATCCATTGGCGTTTAAATGAAACCGGGCAATAACTTAAGTTTTTTTTTAAAAAATAAATATGTAAGTATTTACAAATACATCTCACATTCATCGATGGACAGGTAGACAACGCAAAGTATAATAATGCTGTGTTGACCATAAAACTCTTGATGAACTTAAGAATTGATATGGTCATCAAATACTAGGCCTTATTACTTCCGTCTTCCGTGGCCATGATTTAGAACACAAAATCTTAATTTTATTTGTAACAGAGTTGGGGGGGGGGGGGGGGGGGGGAAGGGGAGGGGGGGTGGGGGGGGATAAAAAGAGGGGGGGCATATTACGTGTTTCATACTTCTGCTACTCTTTTAAAATGTATTTTTTCAAAAAATTTTTTTAAAAAAGGAGAGAGGAGATAGAGAGAGATAAAAAGAGAGGGGGCATATTACGTGCTTCATACTTCTGCTACTCTTTTAAAATGTATTTTGTCACAAAATTTTTTTAAAAAAATAATAAGTATAATAATAAGAATAATTATAGGTTTCATTTCAAGAATAGAGAATAATTGAAAAAAAAAACAATACGTTTTTAATTATTTTTGTCATCTATTTTGTTTCATTGTATAGTAGAGTGCGTTCAAAAAGAGATTTGACGCAAAATTTTAACATGTGAACTGAACAAAAAAAAATCTACCAAATTTCCATTCGATCAAATTTCCGTCGATCAATTTTCCGTCGACAAAATTTCTTTCAAACTAATTTCCGGTAACCATTTTTGGGTGTTAAAATTAAAGAATTAATGTTTTTTTTTCTTTTAAAAATCTATTTATTTATTTTGATAAAAGTGTTTTGAAAGTCTGCACACTAAGAGCTAACGCGTCACTTGGACACTAGTAGTAGTACTCCTTGTAGACACGGGAAAGCCGACCAAGTGTTGTGGTGCATCGCCAGTGTGTTTGAACAAGTGACTAATGTCTAGAGCGTAGGTTGCTATCAAAAGTTCAATAGATAGATAGATAATTAAGTTTTGTTTAAAGTTCAATGCCATCTAAGACTAACAAAAAATACAACCAGGCCTACTACATGTCTAACCCTATTTCAAAATCACGCAAGAATATTACCGCACTAATACACCTATTAGATGGAAATGACTTGGGTAATGCACCCCCCCCCCCTTTTTATTTTCTCCCCACACTCTTTCTCTCTTCATGGTTTTTATCCCCAATTTTTCTCTCTCCTCCGGCCCCTCCCCTTGTTTTCCTTTTGGTCTTTGTTTTCCTTACATCCACTACTTTGTTTATTAGTGAATTTTAGATTTCTGTGTTGTGTGCCTGTGTTTCTGTGTTGTGTGCCTGTGTTCCTGTGTTGTGTGCCTGTGTTCCTGTGTTGTGTGCCTGTGTTCCTGTGTTATGTGCCTGTGTTTCTGTGTTGTGTGCCTGTGTTTCTGTGTTGTGTGCCGGTCAAATTCTTCAAAAAGGGAAAGAGCTTTGAAGAGTAAAAAAAAAAAGTTTAAAAATTTAGTCTGTAGGGAGGCCAATTTATGCGTGTGTTCGAATGCGAATTAGTATGTGTGCATACATAATTATACGCTTACTGTGAGTGAAAACGGTCAACAGAACCGGAAAATGGTGTGTGTGTGTGTGTGTGTGTGGGGGGGGGGTATTCTAGTATTATTTGAATACAATTGTTTCTGTTTCTTATCGCAATCCCATGAGCCAACACCAGCACAGTAAAACGTGCCACCATCTCGCCATGTATACAATCCCAACACCAGCACAGTCAAACGTGCCACCATCTCGCCATGTATACCATCCCAACACCAGCACAGTCAAACGTGCCACCATCTCGCCATGTATACAATCCCAACACCAGCACAGTCAAACGTGCCACCATCTCGCCACGTATACCATCCCAACACCAGCACAGTCAAACGTGCCACCATCTCGCCATGTATACGAGGGCCCTGAGAATGTCTTATAAGTTTCACCCACGGATTTCATTAATCTTCATAAACTTCACCTGTGTACACCAAATCATGGGGCGGGTGTTGACAGCTGACTTAGTTCAACAAGTCATGGAGCGGGTGTTGACAGCTGACTTATTTCAACTAGTCATGGGGCGGGGTGTTGACAGCTGACTTAGGTCAACAAGTCATGGGGCGGGTGTTGACAGCTGACTTAGGTCAACAAGTCATGGAGCGGGTGTTGACAGCTGACTTAGGTCAACAAGTCATGGGGCGGGTGTTGACAGCTGACTTAGGTCAACAAGTCATGGGGCGGGTGTTGACAGCTGACTTAGGTCAACAAGTCATGGGGCGGGTGTTGACAGCTGACTTAGGTCAACAAGTCATGGGGCGGGTGTTGACAGCTGACTTAGGTCAACAAGTCATGGGGCTCTTCTCATTTCGGAGATTCGTTTGCTTTTCTATTTCTTTCCCCGAGTCTTGGAATTCTCAGTTGTTACAACACACCAACAACATCACCTCAGTCATTGTTCTTTGTTAATAAACCAATAACATCACTTTAATCGTTCTACTTTGTATATACAACAATAAGATCACCTCAATCATTCTACTTTGTGAATACAACAACAACATCACCTCAATCATTCTACTTTGTGAATACAACAACAACATCACCTCAATCATTCTACTTTGTGAATACAAGAACAACATCACCTCAATCATTCTACTTTGTGAATACAACAACATCACCTCAATCATTCTACTTTGTGAATACAACAACAACATCACCTCAATCATTCTACTTTGTAAATAAATTTTAAATAACATATTTTAATTAATCTTGATCAGTATTATTATTATTATTATTATTATTATTATTGTTGTTGATAATGCTCTAGTAGCAAGGTTTTTTTTTTTTTTTTAATTCCCCTTTAGCCGAGGTTTTTCCCCCCCCCCCCCCCCCCAAGCTGATGTGCAATATGCCGTTACTTAGTTAGGTCCACCGTGTCGTTGACATTTTAACCCACTTCGCTCACATCGATTGTTACTTTGAACAACGACAAAAAAATGTAGTTCATTTAATTAAAGCCATCTCGGCAACCATGTAAAAGTTGAATAAATGCAGAGGCCGACATGACGTCGAGAAGTATATCGAACCCATTGATTGGGTGAGAAGGGATAAACCTTTAAATGTGTCACTACCCCCCTCCCCCCCCTCCCCCCCGGCTGAAGTATCGATCGCCGGGAAGATTCATGGGGTGCAACAGGTGGGGGTGCTGATGGACTCATCGCTTTCTTACCTCGTGAACAAATTCAGGGGCGTAGACAGTCTAGGTTGGTGGTAGATGGGGTGGCTGATGGGCGAAGAATGGAAATATAAGCATATATATCGATTCCAAATCTCGTCATAGTATGTGTATATATAATAATACATGTTAATATAAACACATAACACCACCTCTATTATTATTATTATTATTATTATTATTATTATTATTAAAGTGGTCTTATATAGCGCGGTACCCGAGCCTAGGGCTATGCTCACTGTGCTTCACATAAAAATTAGCACCAAAAAATGCATATAAAATTTAAGTATATACACACATATATATACATACACTCCCACACACTTAACACACCACGGCCGGTCGGAACATGGTATTTTTCAAAAATATTTTGTTATAAATTTAAAACAACTTGAATGTTTAAGTTTCATCCAACATGTTGGATAAAACGGATACAATGTTGGCTTTGCGTTCTTTCCCAACTGATGGCTTATTCCCCTTTTTAAAAAAAAAATACCACTTTCAAGGCCCATGCCATCTGTGTGTGCGGTGTGCGGGTCCGCCTTTGAGAGATTATAGAAATCACTGTCCGGGTCGCATGCTGCCACCTCCGTCTCTGACTCCCCAACAACATCACTTTCTATAGTAGAGTTAACGATTGAGATTTTAGGCGCTGCAATGAATTGCCGCGAAACGTCCTACTTCTTATATTTATGATGGGAGAACCGGTGCTCTTTGGAGTGAAGAGCAACCTGGTGGGCTCGGGGGAGTCTTTAAAAACTGACATATTTCTACACATAAAAACTAAAGAAAATTAAAGAAATTATATATATATATATATATATATATATATATATATATATATATATATATATATGTGTGTGTTGTGTGTGTGTGTTTGTGTATTTATATATATATATATATCTATATATATATATATATATATATATATATATATATATATATATATATATATGTATGTGTGTGGTGTGTGTGTGTTCGTGTGTATTTATATATGTATATGTATCCAAGTATACATATATATACAATTTTCAACCAAAAAAAAACCACGTGCAGTTAAACATTTTCTTTTAAAAGGAACAACACAGCTCATAGTAATCGCTATAGAATTTTAAGATGCTATGTGTATTCGTATTCCTGTGTTCTTGCAATTACCAACACTCCTAAACATAATCTTGGATAAATAATTTTTGTATTGCTTCGCGCACTGTACCCCACCATTTGAGGCCCCCCCCCATGATTTTTTTTTGAGGGGTGGGGGGCCCAGATCCGCCACTGCATGAGTGTCATGGCATAACCCAGTGTTAGACTCCGCAGAAAAAGAAATAATTTTTAAAAAAAAAGAAAAAAGATCTGGTCTAAACTAAAATGTTTACGGGCGGACCCCCCAACTGTGTGGCCAAACTTTTACGAGTCAACTTGTCGCGGGCTCTCGGGATGGGCCCTCAATGCTATGTATCGGCCCTTTTCAAGCCCGTCTCCCGGGTGTGAACCCAGCCCGGGTACATGCCCCGGGAGGTGTCACGAGATGCTAGTAAAAGCCGGGGGGAAAGGAGCAGAAAGGTGAAGGACACACACTCACAAAAGGGGGCGAAAGCCTGCACCGGTCGTAAAAAACGTACAGGGGAAGAAAGGGACGGAATAGATTAAAGGGCCCAGGACCTGGCCCATTACTTGAAAACCACGGACTTTACCGTTGTTACCATCTGAACCGATGGAATACTCTTATACGCCTATCTCTACCGTTGTTACCATCTGAACCGATGGAATACTCTCACACGCCTATCTCCACCGTTGTTACCATCTGAACCGATGGAATACTCTTACACGCCTATCTCCACCGTTGTTACCATCTGAACCGATGGAATACTCTTACACGCCTATCTCTACCGTTGTTACCATCTGAACCGATGGAATACTCTTACACGCCTATCTCCACCGTTGTTACCAACAAAAATGGGGCTATAAATGAAAGTTAGCCCCCCCCCCCCCTTTCCAAAA
>CAXITT010000397.1:571591-598550 GCA_964033795.1 Lymnaea stagnalis | reverse complement strand
GGCAAAGAAAAGTTCATCGGAAAGCCTTAAAATTCCAAGTAAAAAAAAAAAAAAAGTTGATAAAAAGTTTTAAAAATTAAAAAAAGAATTTCAAAAAAAAAAAAACAACAACAACAAAAACAAGAACAACAAAATCTAAACGTTGAGACGCCATTACTTTGAGTGCTCTAAAAGTTCCCAACGGTCCACTTTGAAAAAGTCACAACCTCAACGGCTTTGGTAAGCGCATTTCTACGCGTTAATGACGTTGTGGGTGCGAACGTAATGGGTGGCAACAAGGTGGCATGAAACTATGAACTGTGTTCGTTCTCATCATATCGTAGCCGCCTCCATGTTCTATATTGGAGCTATGATTAGCTTGCTATGCGGGTAACTGGATCCATGGATTAAACACGGGACTACATAGTTCTCTTTTCTTCTTTAATGGCATACATTTTAAATGGATTCCTTTTACAATATAGAGTCAACAAATATTGATTATTTCATAATTGTAAGACATCAGATTTGTCCGATTACGGACTATAAAACCCAAACATCGCGCCGTCTTGGTTATTGGAACACCCTCTCAACTCATTGCCCAAACGTGCAGCAATCGGTATCAGCTGATCATGTGCTGACGTCAAGGACACGCCGCGTGTCAATGTTGGTAGGAGGCCACGGAAAGGTCCTTGTGTGATATTCTGTAGTGGCCAACACGTCTTTGGTCGGATCCTGGACAAAGACACGGCAACCCGGAAAAAATATCGAATGTCTCCCTCATTCCAACCATCGCAGCACATGCAAATCTGTTAAGTTACAGCCAACAGTAAAAATATCGAATGTCTCCCTCATTCCAACCACCTCAGCATCATGCAAACCTATTACGTTACAGCCAACCTGAAAAATATCGAATGTCTCCCCCATTCCAACCACCACAGCAGCATGCTAACCTATTACGTAGCACAACGATCACGCCACACTTCCTCGCCATTCCTGTGTTTCAGAAACAACGGTTCGTATTATACACAGTCACGTCAAAATCCATATTAAAATTGTTTTGGTTTGTTTTGGTTTGTTTTTTTAAACGAACTCGGTATGACTCCCTCCACACCAGAAACCAAATGTCATCAGCACGGTTCTATATGATTCATGCCGTGAACCTGAGATTTGGAAAACCTGAGCCCCCCACCCCCCCCCCCACCCCCCGCACTTTCCATTCCTAGCGCACGCCTCATTAGAGGCACCTTGTCTGTCCGTAACAAGACAAAAACGGATTGCCTGTGTCCTTCAAACCAAACACACACATCGTTGTGGGTTTTTTTTTTTTTTGGTGGGCTGTTGGAGCGGATTGGCGTTCTGAGGGTTTGAAAAATAGCCGCAAAATATCAACTTAAAATGAACTGGGTCTGATGTGTGTCTTTGTAACACTGAACACCTTTAGGTTCCTGATAAGATTTGCACATCTCAAAGTATTCGGATTCGGATCGTCACCCGCACAAAAGCAAATTGTTTATAAGATAAATAAACAGTGGAACAAGATATGATTAGGCTTGAACAACAACAAAATAAAATACCGTCAAATGATTAGAAATTGGTCAACTTCAAATGTTTTCATATCGGTTTCTACACACAGAGACTGAGAAATCTACATTGAAGTTTTTCGCATTTCTCGTAATTTGGTTTTCCCTTTTTGTATTTCCTGTTTAATACGGTATTTGGCCGAACCGTCCTTTTAATTGTTCAATTTTGTTCTTCTCCATAAACATATCTCGTTTTACTATTTATTGACTCCACACAGCTTGAATGCAGTCTTGTATACATTATCATTTTTTACAAAATAAACCAAGGATAACGATATGAAAACAAAACAAAAAAGCAAAGGGAGTGGGGTGGGGTGGAAAGGCCCATTAAGAGCGACCTCCATACTCATTTGAAGATATTTACAGGCCCAGGGATCATTATCTATGCCCAGGGATCAGTATCTATGCCCAGGGATCATTATCCTACTTTTAATCTGATAAAACGCTATTCAAATTATCCGGCTGTGTATAACTAAAGCCGTTTCTCTCTTTAATGATCATTATTTCATGTTTAATCGAACATTGCAGATGTACATCTCTAGCGGGACACAAGGATGATGATTACGGTTTAACGGCTCACGGCCGACGAATCATTTATTAGATCGAAGTTTTAAGGAAATAATTTGAGAATAAATTCACGGGAAAGTTAAAGTCAAACATTTAACCGCAATGAGCATCCTTTAGCAAGCAATGTCTCAATTTTCGCCCCCAGCTCGCACGCTATTCTGAATCTACAGCCATGAAGATCAGACTTATGTAAACGAAACCCATGGGTGTCAGGTCATGGATTGACATGTCAACCTGTGTCACATGGGCAACAGGTTGCATGCCATGTCTACCAATGTACATGGAGGTGTGAGGCAAGTCTTAGAGTTTAGGGTGTCCAAAATGGCATGGGCCTTTGCGTCAACAGGCCAAGAAAGAAAACAAGTCTGAGAAGGGATGGTTGTCTCCTTGTCTTTAGTCTGGGACGCACTAACCTCCAGAGGTTGCCATGTTATTATTTATTCATAACGCTCAGACATTCAAGGTCGGACGTAAACAAACGTTTCATATAAATATTTGCCCAGCATGCCAGCGTTAAAAAAAAAAAAAATTATTAATATATTATTTTAAAATTTAGGTTGGAGAGTGGATGGCTAATAACGGGAATTTCCAGTGCTGGTTTGGGTGGGGATTCGATATCGATAATTAAATGGAAGCGTTGTCCAATCATGAACGATTTCAGTCACAGAAGAGGTGAACAAGAACCGTGAAAATGAAACTTTATAAGAACCGACCTGAGCAGGAAACGGTTCCAACACAACACATGCTATCAAATGTTGCAGATTGAAAAATGTTTCTTTTAAATTGTAAAATCCGGATATAAGGAGATGTCAGGTCGCATTTGGCCCGCCGGTCATATTTGTCCAACATCTGTTCCATATCGTAATTATTGGTAGTCAGATTCTGTGCTGTGTTTGGGTTATTTTTCTTTCTACGGAACATCTGCAGGAAATTCGAGATGACGTCATTGCTGATGTCACACTGCTGATGTCACACGTTTCAGTGACAGACATGGAGCTATGATACATTTTTTTAAAGGACTGACTAAAGGTAGAGGAAAGAAATCAATTGTTCTGATACGGTTTTCGGCAATAGAGATTTGTCCTTTATAGATTTTTTTTGCCAACAACAAAGTGAAGGAATGCGGACGATTTTCCAATGAATGCCCCAGCACAATGCTAATGTGGACTGACGGGCAGACTTTCCGGTGACCATTAGCACAGGAAGCGAGAATCCTGCGCCTGCGCAGTCGCCACTTTCAGCTGACTTCCTCTTGTCAGAAAGATGCGGTTAGTCTTGGCGAAAAGCGAATAATTAGAGGCAGATAATCCCAGTATTTAGCTATTTATAGACGAAAGCAAGTCCAACTATCGCGTAGTAGAGCTGTAAGAAGGACGAGCTGCAGTATAGCCTTCTTTTGTACTCAAAATAGTATACTCTACGACTTTGAAGCACGCATTTACCGTACACTATATAGTTGGAGAATGACTAACTCATCCCATTTCTTTGAAATAAAATACCCGGTAATTGTATTTTTGTGGCGGTCATCTGTTTGTATCTAAAACTTCAAACGTATTGGTTCAAGTATGAGTATTACTCATGTGAAAGTCCTTGAAAATGTCCATTGTATGGCACTTGATGTAAAGTATTGCACATTTCGTGTTGAACCAAGTTGTACTTTTCCTATAATCTGGTTTAGGACCGAGGCAAAGGTTGGGTTCATTTTCAATGAAGATACCAGTATATCAAAATCCGTTTGTGCTACATATTTAAAAATTGGTAGGTACAAACATTTCTAATTTTTTTTTTTTTTTTTTTTTTTTTTTTTTTTTTCTTTTTTTTATTTTTTTTTTTATATTTTTTTTTTTTTTTTTTTTTTTTTTTTTTTTTTTATTTTTTTGTTATGTTTTTAAGTTTTTTAGAAAATGTGTTTTTTTTTCCCTTTTTTTTTTTTTTTGTACCGGTAGTTAAGCGGACATGAAAAGGGGTTGGCTATATATATAGCTTTATATATATATATAGGCTTATATTATATAGAAGAATTTTGTTTCTCAAACTGACATGTTATAAACGTAAATATCTATAAAAAGATACTTCTTCAAAAATAAAGAAACTCTGATTTACTGTTTCCTAAATATACATTTTAAGGGCGTTGAAAAATTGTATTTTTTAGGACACAACGCAATCAAAACCCGACTCATCACAATAAAAAACACGAGGTTACAAACTACAATTTGTAGATGTTGCGACTTTGCAACAGCAGGTTTCAATGAGAGCAATGTGGCTCCCGTTAATACCCCGGTAACGCCGGTTGAAACTTCTACTATAAATGCATCTTTTGGTCAAGACAGTTTCTCCATAGTCGAATGAAGTATACTAGTGTTCACCACACCACACAAACAATTGGATAAAATAGCTGAGGAAAATTACATTTGGTGTAAAGTCTCAGTTAATTCTGTTTGCTTTAAAATTTAAAAAAAAAATAATAAAATAAAAAAAATATTTAAAAAAAATTAAAAAACTTAATACATAAAGTGTAATACATAAATAATTTTAATTAAAAGATTTTCAAATCTGTTTTCGTCGTTTACAAATAAAATACAAAGGTTCTCATGAAAGTCTTCGATGTTTCTTATCTCGCGATTCCGTCAGTCGTTTACAACACATAATATGAAGTCTGACCTTATCAGTTGTGACATACATGGCATACGGTATGTCCAACAGTGACACGCGTAACACGTAGGATTGCAACACGTGAAATCTCACCAATTGCACCATACGTCTGACGTAACTGTGACACACTAGGATGACATCTGACCCCATTGTGACGCGTATGTCTGAGGCGGAAAATCAAATGAAGAAAGACGCCAACAACCTTTTTTTTATTAATTAAAAAAAAATGATCCTAATACTAAATGCATAACATGGATACAACTAACAACCTGAGTGAGATCTTAGCTTTTTAACTTAAGAGCCTGGATTAAATGAGCTGGATAAAGCTGTGCTTGCTGTTTCTCTATGTAAAACAATACTGTCGCTGTAGAGTGTCTCGACAAGATGATGTACGGTGGTGATACACAGATTTCCATGATAATTACCCCCACTGGTCAGGGAATGCTCTTGCAGCTTAATTCACGGCTGAAAGGAGCCATTATACGATGTCAGGGCTGACGGACTGGCAGCAGATGAGGGACAGGTGACACTGGGCCACTTAATAGAGAAGAATAGCTGGGATGGGACCAAACTGCCTACAGCACAGGCATACATTATGTCAGGCATACATTATGTCAGGCATACATTATGTGTCAACAGACACAGACAGCATCCCAATTTAAGGGACAGTGCGTCACACATTACATAACGCAAAGGGGGGAAGGGGTGGAGCATTATTGTGTCATTGTGTGTTATATGAGGTACGGGGTCGCGAGCAATGTTATATCACAACTCTTTATATATATATTTTAAAAAAATAATTCTTATTTTTGCAAAAGTTCTGCTTTTCAAATTTTTGAAATCAATAGATTATTGAAAATCTAAAAAGTAATTTTTGCTTACTATAATTAGTACATTTGCGTAAAAAGTTGAATCCTTACTTTTTATTTGCAATTTGCTCTTTTTTTTCGGGGGGGGGGCGCACAGTTTTTGAACTTTATTCAGTTTTATCGGAGAAAAAAAGGGGGGTGGGTAAGATAAAGTTATTATATATTAGAGGGGGTGGTCAATGAAAATGTTATAAGGGATAAGAGAGGTTTAAAAATGTCCCATGTTTGTGATATGCAATAATATTTGCCCGGCTCCTAACACAACTGTCGCTGATGAGTTAGGCAAGGGACAATTAATATTCCAACCATGGGGATAGAGTTGTGTTAACTGTATGAATGCGATACATTATTTAAATATTAAGAACTTCAATTGAGCTGACACTTTGTACGCTCCCCCCCCCGCCCCCATGACAACACAACCTTTCATGATCAGCAGGTTTAATTTGACCCAACACCGGATCTCAAATTAAGCTGAAACAAGAGAACATTGAGTTCATGGGCGTCGCATGATTTTTTTTTTCGTTAGTAGTTACATGACTGTAACACCTCTGACGTTTTGGAGGACATTTCTTTTAAATTTATAAATAAATAATTTTTAAATATTTTAAATACATTCTCAGAAAGCGTGTTTTTTAAAAAGTATTTTGATACTGTTTTATTTCTACATTAAAAAAAAAATTTTTTTTTTTTAAAAATTAGTACATTACACCATAGAAAAAGGCTCAAGAGTTGTCTTAACTTCCCCTTTCTATAAAGGTAGGGGCGCTGGGTCACGTGTGGCATACGCGGTTAATTGTGGACATTAGCCTCACGGCCTTCACGTCATGAACGGTGGTTGTCAACCATGGTACCAATTTATTGGATGACATACGACAATTAACAAGGACATAACTATTAGTTGAGACTCCAGTAACAGACAGTTTAGCTCGGAGTCCTCCTGCGGTGTAGGGTGGTCATCTTTACATTCAAATGCTCGCATTACAGGAAGTGGGGCATCGTGGGCTCTTAAAGCGCCACAAGAACTGCTTTCTGCGACAAAATGCGCCATAAGAACTGGATTGTGGACAAAATGCGCCATAAGAACTGTATTGTGGACAAAATGCGCCATAAGAATTTAATGGTGAACAAAGTGCGCCATAAGAACTGTATTGTGTACAACGTGCGCCATAAGAACTGTATTGTGTACAACGTGCGCCATAAGAACTGTATTGTGTACAACGTGCGCCATAAGAATTTAATGGTGGACAAAGTGCGCAACGTGGCTGGTAGACAAAGTGCACTACAAGGAGTGGATTGTTGACAAAGTGCGCCACAAGGAGTGGATTGTTGACAAAGTGCGCCACAAGAAGTGGATTGTTGACAAAGTGCGCCACAAGAAGTGGATTGTTGACAAAGTGCGCCACAAGAAGTGGATTGTTCACAAAGTGCGCCACAAGAAGTGGATTGTTGACAAAGTGCGCCACAAGAAGTGGATTGTTGACAAAGTGCGCCACAAGAAGTGGATTGTTGACAAAGTGCGCCACAAGAAGTGGATTGTTGACAAAGTGCGCCACAAGAAGTGGATTGTTGACAAAGTGCGCCACAAGAAGTGGATTGTTGACAAAGTGCGCCACAAGAAGTGGATTGTTGACAAAGTGCGCCACAAGAAGTGGATTGATAACAAAGTGCGCCACAAGAAGTGGATTGTTGACAAAGTGCGCCACAAGAAGTGGATTGATAACAAAGTGCGCCACAAGAAGTGGATTGTTGACAGAGTGCGCCACAAGAAGTGGATTGATAACAAAGTGCGCCACAAGAAGTGGATTGTTGACAGAGTGCGCCACAAGAAGTGGATTGTTGACAGAGTGTTTACAACAGCGTGCGTGAAGAGTTCCGGTTTCTATGATCTGAATCCTATCTCATTGGCGTAGGGACATAGCATGAATGGCGTCACAGAACGAACTTGTGAAACATTTATTTCACAGTGCGAAACATTCTTCACGGCCACGGCCAAGAAATTAGACGTCAAACACTAGGGCTCGTTTTATGACATCGGACACAAAGCTTTCTATGTTCATAAATGAGAATCAATTTATGCCACAGAACACAATATATATATAATATATATATATTTCGGTGCATATCTTAGCTTGTGTTAAATGGCTGACTTCCGTTTCCGCAAATCAGTGCAAATGTGTCACCAATTTAAATGGGTTCAAAAACTAATATTTCCGAATAAACTAAAAGAACGACCTCGTCGGATCCATTAAGATAAATATGACTATTACAATGACACAAGCTATAAACACTCCAACAACACATGAAACGAGATGGTTGGATGGGGGGGGGGGGGAAGAGACCCCCGAGAGTCCACCGGCGAAACAAGCCTAAACCACAACAGTCGACGGGCAGGTGTTGGGTGGTGTTTGATTTATCTCGCAGACGACGTCACACAGGTTTCAAGGACTTGTTCTTGCTAATAACCAACGGGGACCCCGTGCGAGAGCGTCCCAGGTGAATAAAGCCCGGAGTCTTGATCACTGCATCTGGAGTCGCAGGCGTTTGTATATCAAAAGTTCGAATGCATGCATATCATCAGTGGGCGGGCAGGAAGAACAAACTTATAATTGACTAAAAATCAAAATCTTTACCATAGACCAATACATATGTTTACCCTGTGTCTTTATTTCCACAAGAAAGGGCGCCACGTAGCCGTACACTTTGACCTCACAGTGCATGCCTCACAGTGCATGCCTCACAGTGCATGCCTCACAGTGCATGCCTCACAGTGCATGCCTCACAGTGCTTGCCTCACAGTGCATGCCTCACAGTGCATGCCTCACAGTGCATGCCTCACAGTGCATGCCTCACAGTGCATGCCTCACAGTGCATGCCTCACAGCGCATGCCTCACACCCCATGCCTCACAGCCCTGGCCTCACATCACAGCGCATGCCTCACAGTGCATACCTCACAGTGCATGCCTCACAGTGCATGCCTCACAGTGCATGCCTCACAGTGCATGCCTCACAGTGCATGCCTCACAGCGCATGCCTCACAGCGCATGCCTCACAGCGCTTGCCTCACAGTGCATGCCTCACAGTGCATGCCTCACAGTGCATGCCTCACAGTGCATGCCTCACAGTGCTTGCCTCACAGTGCATGCCTCACAGCGCATGCCTCACAGTGCTTGCCTCACAGTGCATGATCACAGTGCATGGCTCACAGCGCTTGCCTCACAGCGCATGCCTCACAGTGCTTGCCTCACAGTGCATGCCTCACAGTGCATGCCTCACACTGCATGCCTCACAGTGCATGCCTCACACTGCATGCCTCACAGTGCATGCCTCACAGCACTCTTGATAGACGGTTGCAATCACCTTCCAATACTTATCCACATCAGAGACATGTTAAACCCAAAGCGACCTATAACCCCGGTAAGGTCGTGTGCCTTCCAATCAAACCATAGGAAATGCTTCTTTCCAGAACGTTTCAAACACACAATGACTCCGTGTTGGCTTTGGTGGAGAAAATACATTTCAACATATTAGATATAGTATGTATAGCAGACCTGTTTACCCTCAGACTCTAAAAATCGTACAATATTATCACAAAATCGTTTAATACCTTATATTTATAGAAAAAAATAAACATACAGTATATATATTAACACCTCAAAATCGTACATTGTACGCCAAAATCGTAAGAGTAAACAGGTCTGGTATAGAAGCTGGCCAGTTCATCCCGCGACGTGAGTCTCACTGGGCATTCAGAGACCGGTATATCTTGTGCGCTACAATTAAAACTTCATTAGCATTCGGATAAGGCAGGTGCGGTCTGTCTGAGCTCCTAGTTAATCTTAGCGAGTTTTAACTTTTTAAAAAAAATTTATATATTTTTTTTTTATAACTAAGAAAAATTGTTTCCCCATGGTTGGGGAGAGGAGAGGTTTGGGGTTGGGGGAAAAAAGAACGGGGGGAGGGGTAAAATGACTGGCACTTATTTCTCAACGGTATCTAGGCACTGGAAGTGAAAGAACAATGATAGCCAATAAAAGAACAGATGAACGAGACCAAAGTCGAGTCGGTGAAATAAGGGGCGAATGGGGTCCTTAACGTTATAACGGAGGTGGGATCGTGAATAGAACACAAACATAAAAAAAAATAATTAAATTCTAAATTGTGCGGTTAAAAATATATTTTAAAAAATGACACGTTAAATTACAACTAGCCTACGTGCACCCAATTATAAAACAATGGTAAACTCATTCTGGCTTGAAAGCTGAAGGCAAACGAACGCGCTTTTTCTCAAGTTGTTTCCAATGTTAAAAAAATAATAATAATAAAAAAATAAAGACACAAGAAAAATGCTCGCACACCTCTCGAGCATCTTCTGATCGAATATTTGAAACGAAAGTCAATGCAGTTTTCATTACAGTCACTTAGTGCTGCGCGTCATTTAAATCAGGGGTTCTCAACCTTCTTAATGCCGCGACCCTTTAATACAGTTCCTCGTGTTGTGGTGACTGCCCCCCCCCCAAAAAAAAAATAAAAAAAATAAAGAAAAATATATATATATTCGTTGCTACTTCATAAATATGTGTTTTACGGTGGACCCCTGTGTAAGGGTCGATCACCCCGAAGGGGTCGTGACCCGCAGGTTAAGAACCGCTGTTTTAAATCAACACTATAAAAAGAATTTATAAATGGCATTTGATATATTTTAGTTTAGGCCGCATTATGCATAAATATATATAGGTAATAATAGAAAGTAGGTAAATAAAACCAGCAAGGGGAGATAATAATACATTGTAGCGAAGATACGCCGCGAAACGAGCCCTAAACACAAAGACATATCTATATGTAATCAATAATGTCACGACATATATATGCTGGAAACGCAAACGTTTGCGTCCTTTCTTGTCTAAAAATCTGTTCCGACTGCGTAGCCTGATACACCTCCTGGGAAGACAAGGTGAAAATGCTCTTCCCAGATTTATGGATCCAGTTTGCCTGACATTAGAACAGTAAATTAGCATTTCTGGGATACGGACAACACACGTAAACACACCATTAATCAGACGGTGGAGCTCTGGCTGTGCCAGGGAAAAGTCTGGCGTAGCCGCGTTGAAATATATAGATATTAAACAATTACGTGGACAGTTTAAGACAGGTGTTGGAACAACGAGAGGCGACACTGTGAATCAGAATAAGCCGGTGGGCTTCCCAGTCTTGGCGTCCACTGCAACCCGTGGCTTAGACTACTCGGAGTGGCACGTATGAAGTGGGTTGTCTTTCCCGCAAACATTCCTGGAAAGTTTGGTAAGGGCACGGAGTGTGGGGAAAGGTTGGACATTAATACATTAGTATTTTTTTTTACATTTAAGTGTGTTTGACCTGTTTTACGTCAGATACGTCTGTCACTTCTGTAATACTATGTTTTCGAGGATTTTGATGTTATGGGAGGTGTAACATATAAATAACATACATTCGACGAGGCTGAGAAATCGGAAGCAAAAGAATTTAGGACTTTAACACCAAAATTTAGGTGAATAATAATAATTTTTCCACTGTAGGGAAGTTTGGGGGGGGGGGGGGGGGGGGGGGGGGGGGGGGGAGAATCATGAAACTAGAGAACTACCGCTCAAAACGGTTTACATTGGACTGAGAAAGTTTTCAATATTTGTTTAAACCTTATGATAGCTTGGCCAAATCTCATTTTTTTTAAACTCTGCCTCCTGTTAATTGCGCTGCACCAAATACACACAGCACTGCACGATGTGCACACATTTATATATAAACTCTCAGAATGCGCAGTGTGAGCTCTTTAAGCCACCGACCTACCCACTGCGCAGAGGGGGAGGCGCCAATCGTGCCTCTCCGCGCGTGCTTGTTGTGAAACCCTAAACCCCTTGTGTCGGCGCCGAGGCTTCCAGTCCATAACGTACAGCTAATACGGCTGTCTGGCTTTAGGAGGGGGGGGGGGGTTCCTGTTACGTACAAGCCATCACAGCCTGTTGTGCTCTGACAGCAACCTACTTGTCTGTAGGTTTTACATCTACAGAAACGACTCCGAGAGCCTTTAACTTTAAGTTTCTCCACAACAATATCGACGAAACTGAAGGTGAACGGATTTTATTTACAAATGACACACCTGGAAAATGGCACCTGCGGATGGGTGCACCCAGGGCCGGATTAAGCCATCTTGGTGCCCTAGGCACAAACCCACATGGGTGCCCCCTACTGCCCCGGGCTCCCGATCCTCCACTGACTGCTGGTATGTTCAATATTATGCAAAAAACTAACAAAGAAAAACAGTTGTGAAATGTAAACACATATGTTTGTACTACTATCACTCATATAAAACCTACAATAAGGTGTTTCTGTATTAAAAGTAATCGTTAATTTTGTAATAATAGTAGACAAAAATACTGTAACTTTTTTTTTTTTTATAAGAAAGTCAGAGAGTGCACACATTTACATTTTAAAGTTCTTTTTTCTAGATTTACATCTGGCAACGTTTTTGAGTACATCATCAAAGTTAATTTTGCGCAACAAGTCTGCCTCAATCACCCGCAAAGATAAGGAATCAAGCCTTTCTTGTTTCATTGTCGATCTACTTGGATTTTTTGTACATTTCAACTGAGGAAAAGAACACTCAGTTGAACAGTTCGTAACCATTAATGTTAAAAATATGCGCAAGGCGATTTCTACATTTGAAAAAGCACACTCGATGTTGTCTCTAACTATTACTTTGTAGAGTTCTGCATGACTAAACGTGGTGTTCTCAGATTTTGATGCACGAAACTTGTGGCGAATATATGAGTGGAGCTGTTGTAGTTCAGTATATAAATTATTGTTCAGATCTTCAGGATAAGCATTTATTAGCCTTTCACGACACTGAGATGTTTGTGGTACATCGACCAAACAAGAAAATCAAACTGCTAGATACCTGTCCTCGTCTACTCATCTCTGTCTCAAGTTTGTCAACAATGGTGTAGAAAGCAGATATACGAAATTTGTCTCTGGCATTCTGAGATCACTCAGGGGGCATCACCCATCAATGACCACTGTCTTTCGTTTACGATTACGGGTCAAAGTTGACTTATAATCCACACCTGGTGTTATTTCTTTTGCAGCTTCTTCAAATCTTTCAAATGCATTCCTAGATTCATACAAGTGATCTGCTAGTGAAGAATACCAATCAGCACACGTTATCAAGTTCACGTCCTCATTTTGTAGAGCTTGACTGACCCTGTGAAAATGTTGTAACACTTCTTCCCAAAAGACAAGCATGAAAGCAAATTCTAATTCTTGCATCTTCTTTGCAATGTTTTCTGCTTCTCTTCTGGTGTCCCTCTTCTGTGACTGGTCTTCTTGTAAACATTCTAACGCTTCTATAATCTGAGGATGAGACTTTAGAATGGCTTCAGTTGCAACAGCATGTGCTTCCCATCTGGTATCGGAAAGGGACTTTACCAGCTTTTCATTCACAAGGCATCATTTCAATATTACATTTGCGATTTGCTTATGCCGGGACAATATACACATTTTTCTTGAGGAGTGTGGTGCCCCCCAAATGACTGGAGCCCAAGGCACGTGCCTTGTTTGCCTAATGGTTAATCCAGCCCTGGGTGCATCAAGCATATGTTGTTGTTGTTTTGTTTTTGTTTACCTTGGGCTTTGGGGTGTCCAAACAGCTTACAAGTTGAACAAAAGGAATCGGCAGATTGCAGAATGTCTTTGAAAAGTACTCTTGGCCACACTTATGTAAAGTCAGATTTGTACAAAAACCTGTCTTCGCCATTTGGTAAACTTGCTTAGGTTCGTATTGTGTCCTTCCATTCAAAACGGATACCGAGATAATTTCATCAATTCCGATACTGAATAAATAGATTCACACACATTTTTTACTCTAAAATCCGTTTTTCTCTTTTTTTTCTCTTCTATTTAGCGATTAATTACCGGTAATTAAAGTTTATTTCCACTTCAATTTCATTGAGAGCAAGTACCACTTGTTTAAATGTCTATAGGATACAGGAAAAGACCGACAATTCTAACACCATTCACTGGAGCACTGTATGTGAAAGTAGCAGGTCAAACATTAGACAAATGTGCACAACAATCTTGGCATTCACCACGTCCCGTTAACAACAACGTCCTGTTTAGTCTACGTCCAAAGTTTTATTTTGAGTTGTAGCAAAGACCCAGCCGCCTCGAGCCCCGTGGGGGCGTAATTCGAGTCGCCGCCGACGTTTACAGTCGAGTAAACGCCGATGAACGCGATCGCGTAGGTGCCTGTTTAAGTCTCGAGTCAGCGGCGGCGCCGGGAGTCTGAAGGGCTGTCAGAATAGACGTGTCAGATGAATGACATCTCTTGAGAGTGCAATTTGAATTTCAGAAAATGTTTTGGTTCTCCCCATGCTTTGACGAATATAATATGAACTATCTGCTTTTGCTTTCAATTAGATACGCTCATTTTTTTAATGTTTTTTTTACTGTGATTATTAGCTAACCAGGCTAAGAGCTATGTTTTTCTTTATATAGATTTGGCTATCTCAATTCCGATTTGCTCCGTAGCGCCAATTTAAATGTGTACCGAAATTGTGTTTAGGTATCGACTCACTCACTTTAGGCATCGACTCACTCACTTTAGGTATCGACTCACTCACTTTAGGCATCGACTCACTCACTTTAGGTATCGACTGACTCACTTTAGGCATCGACTTACCCACTTTGGGTATCAACTCACTCACTTTAGGTATCAACTCGCTCACTTGAGTAATTTTCTTTAAATAAGTACACATATGAGTTGGGGGTCTCGTCATGTTTAACAATATCCCAAGTAAAGTAGAACTACAGTACCCAGGCTAACATGATTACTTCTGAATGTTCGAGAAAATCGCCACATTGAAAATGTGTTAATACTTCCTAATATCTGAAAACCACGCTGCGGGCGAAAACGCAAACTTCTAGAGTCCGACGGCTTTGAGAACCACTGCAGTGTACACACAGTTATAAAAAGGCGACCACTTTGGAGAGCGAATATTTCATAAACCTACCGATTCCAACATTGCAGTAGCACCCGGGGCTAACCCCCCCCCCCACCACCACCACCACCCCCTTTTCTCTTTGTCGCCCAGGCGCCTTGGACTGTCTGCAAGTTCCCCAGGTCTCGAATGTTCCGCTGAGCAGATGACAGTGCTGCACCACGTCGGATGACTGACGCTTTATTAGATCCCCATGGCAAAAGAAGAGACAGGTCTGTTAGAGCAAAGGTCCTGCGATGAAACGCTCGCTTAACATTCACCGCTACAGGATTATTTAACATTCACCGCTACATGATTATTTAACATTCACCGCTACATGATTATTTAACATTCACCGCTACATGATTATTTAACATTCACCGCTACATGAGTATTTAACATTCACCGCTACATGATTATTTCATGAGTAATGGCAACTTTTCTTCTTCTTTTTTTTTGTTTGATAACTAGAACTAACCGGCCAAACAATGGCGGTGGCAATGCGTGAACTTCCCATCTTCTACTCAAGTTACTCGACAAAACATGCATTCAAGTAGCGCACTTTATAAGAATCCCAATTAGTGATAACTTCTGATGATTTTTTTTCTTTTGTAACACAACGTTACACCCATGCTTACATACATAGATACATACATAGCCGAGAGATTTACAGTATGATTTTTCCTAGCTGCAACAGATGCAGTGAATGAACTGTGACAAGATCAGTGCCTTTAAATAAAGATTTGACAGTCCGTGCATTTCGTGTAAAACAGGGTTTCATCCACCTGCGGTCACGTAGATAAACATATAATATAGCTGATTACATTTCAGTGCAATGGTTCAATCACTTCATATTAGATTTTTTTTTTTTAAAAAGGACATAACTAATTAGGGACGCTTAATATCGGACCCTAATCTGTTACTGGTCTGCGACCATTTCATGAAATAAATGTTGGATATTTTAATGTCAGGTCGGGGAACAACGAGGAGCACACAAAAAAGTAGATACACATTTACTGTAAGGACAAATTGTCAATAGAACGATGAAAATAAAGTCAAAAAAATATTACAATAGTTACAATTTTTAATTAACATTGTAACCCAACACCCGCCATCACTGCAGCTGATATGATGAACACATGTCTCGATCAACTCAGGGGTCCACCTTCAAATATGGCTCGAAAGAGCCAAAAATCAGCAGCAGAACGTTACAAAAATTTTGAGAGCTAAATTTCTTTTCAAGGACCTGTCAAGAACCATGTTTTTCGGACTCAAAACCGATTTGTGGCCGACTGGCCGAGCCGCACTCCGGTCGCTAAAGAGCCGCATGCCAGCCGCGATTTGCCGACCACTGGGTTAGTGCACAGTTGCACTGACGGTTACATCAGTACCGTGATCCACGAGCCTACCACGGCGTACACCGAAAATACCACAGCGTACCACAAACCTACAAAGCGTACCACGAACCTACCACGGCGAACCACGAACCTACCACGGCGAACCACGAACCTACCACGGCGTACCCCGAATCTACCACGGCGTACCACGAACCTACCACGGCGTACCACGAACCTACCACGGCGTACCACGAACCTACCACGGCGTACCACGAACCTACCACGGCGTACCACGACGCCCCAGATCAGAATTAAGGCCGATAATTACCGGCGCTCTTAGGGATCGCCAAACCGTGACAAATGGGACACTTGACTCGGCTCCCTGCGAGCGCCCCCTGTTGAGGTAAAATCAACATCGTCGTTATCAACTTCATCAGAAACTCTGTCGCGACTGCTTCCCAGCCCACATTAACGGCATACTGCTCTTGAGCTAGAGCGCTCATAATAGGGAGATGTATAGACTCAAAGATGGGGGCAAGGTCTATGTTATCAGTTAATTGGACAGGGTTGATTGCTCTACGAGGGTGGGGTTCTTTTCGTCGCCCGGGGGGGGGGGTAGATTCAAATAACTAGATGTGCGGTCTAAAATGATGAAATGTGTTAAACTTTCTAAAACGATGGCATGTGTTAAACTTTCTAAAATAATGGCATGTGTTAAACTTTCTAAAATGATGTCATGTGCTAAACTTTCTAAAATAATGACATGTGTTAGTTAAACTGGTAACAACATTATAACAGCAGTATCGGGGGGGGGGTGGGGTAACTTTGGAATGTGTTTAGTAGAACATGCACACCTTGCTGTACTGATAGATGGGAATTAGCCGCACACAGATCAGAACTGGGCTATCAAATTAAATACACGTCGAGAGGACATTACATGAAAAATAAATATGACAATTTCCACTGAAAGGCACGTTTCACAACAGTCTTTTGTTAAAAGGGAAGACATAGGGGTGGCATTGGGAAGAGATAGGGGTGGCATTGGGAAGACATAGGGGTGGCATTGGGAAGACATATTATGGCTGGCATTGAGAATACATATGGCTGGCATTGAGAAGACATATGGCTGGCATTGAGAAGACATATTATGGCTGGCATAGAGAAGACAGACATACGGCTAACATTGAGAAGACATATGGCTAGCACTGAAAGACATATGGATGGCATTGAGAAGACATATGGATGGCATTGAGCGCCGTTTCAACGAAATGAATTAGAAATCTAAGAGAAAATATAATAATTACATTCCGTAACAAACTATCTTAAAATTTAACCTGATTAATCAAATGTTATGAAAAAAAGAAGAAAAAAGAGAAGGGGGATGTGAAAGGGCTGGAATTAAATCCCATCGAATAAGTAATCAATAATGGTATTAAATACAAACAAATATGGGAATTATATGTTTATTTTTTTATTTTTTTTATATTTTTTTTTGGCGTTGGTAATAATTTTACTAAATGTATTTGATAATAAAAACCATTGTATATTTAAAGAATACAACAATGCTTGTAATTTTGCAGCTCGCCCAATATGTTGTAATTGACCCTCTTCTGATCCTAGCGACATCAACCCCACTCCCACTTCAAACCGACACGGTGGCGCACTCAGCCCACACGCAAGTCAGCTACGGAAGAAATCAACCATTCTCTTCTTCAGATCAATGTCCCACTCGGGGGATGAGGTCAGGCCGCGAGCGAAGCAGTCCGGCGCGACCACTTCATTGACCTAAGTCCGACCAACGTCCCATTGACCGGCTTCGTGTCCACTCGATTATTCTGGTGTCAGGCCGAAATGGCCCGAGATAAAAATCTGGTACGTCGCGTCCGAGATTACCCCCGGGTAGCAGGCACGTTGTTCGGGTGCAGTTCAGCGTGTGATCACGCATCAATTCCGATAGGGAAATTAAGGAGTCGAGCCGCGTAGCGTAGCACACATTCCAAATATGTTAGTGAACGGGTATCCGTGTTATCCTCCCACGTGACGAAGGCTTTCTGCCGACACGTTCGCTGTTTTGTTGCGTTTATTTTTTCAGGTTTAACCCTACTCTGTTTCACTCATTTTACACGTGTAAATACAAATATTAATGTTCTAGTTTAAGCGGTAACATGAGGGGAAAGACTGCGATCGGATTAGCAAACAAGGAAAATTGAATGACACAAAGTACGGGGAAAACCTCAAGAAAAATATATTAAAAAAGAACGCAACAAACAGCAGAAAAAATAGATATAAATTTTAAAAAATAACACTTAGCTGACAAGTTAGTATCCGAGAGGGCAGCAAGCAAAGTGCTTCTTTGTTGTGTACCCCAAGTGCCCCCCCCCACCCCAATTCTCAATCACTCGCTCACATCTACACCCACACAACAGGCTACCTGTCATTGGTTGTGAGCCCAAAACACCATCCTACACTCCTTGCTGCCCCCTCGGATATTATATTTCAGCTCAGTGTTCGTTTTTTACTGTTGTTTGTTAGCCGATGAAGGCAGTGTAGAATTCAGACCATTGACAACTTTGAGGAATACCACATCCGTGTACACGCATCAGATTTACAGAGTTTAAACTCGATTATCCGTAACATCTATGTGGATGTTTTGTTCTTTTGTAATCAAGCTGTGTGCAGGTACGCATGGGTGGGGGAAATAAACATCATGAAACCTGTGATGTTCAGGATCAAACCTGTGATGTTCAGGATCAAACCTGTGATGTTCAGGATCAAACCTGTGAAGTTCAGGATCAAACCTGTGATGTTCAGGATCAAACCTGTGATGATCAGGATCAAACCTGTGCTGTTCAGGATCAAACCTGTGATGTTCAGGATCAAACCTGTGATGTTCAGAATCAAACCTGTGATGTTTAGGATCAAACCTGTGATGTTTAGGATCAAATTGTATCTTCTTCCTGGCGAATTCCATACAATTGGTGATATAATACAGATATGATAAATTGAGTAGAGAAATGTACAATAAGTGACCACGATTTTGTAAAAGCATTTCCACTTGCTCTTTGTTAGGTAGACACTGGTGTATATTACTGGAGGCCCCACAGTACATTTCTATTGAAATAAGTATTGCCAGATTATGGTTGATGTTTGCTATTTTTTATTTGAAATGAAGGAATTGTTCTTTTGGGTATGCTTAGATCTATATATTTTCTGCTACGTTTGAATTTCTGCTGTCCTAGATACTGATAGCTGGTGAAAAATAAAATTCTTGCAAATTCAAGGTGTGGGGGCAACTCCTACTCAAATGAGTCCCTGTCCCTGCCCCCGCCACCCCCACCCCCTAACACGTCACAGGACGTATCATGAGATGCTCTCTCAAAGATCTTACAGTCACACCCCCCTTTTTTTTTACCACCCCTTCCCACCCACGAAATGGCCGGCCGGCGCTGACAGTTCTCCTCGTTTCCACGTGTTACGCCGAGCGACTGAAGGGGAGTCATCGAGGACGGCATCACACGCAACTCGGAATAACAGTGAGCAAATCCGCCAACACGGGCTCAGAGCGAGAATGTCTGGCTCAGACTCGCAGACAATTATGTGGTGAGAAACACGAGTTTATTGGAAGAGAAAAAAAAAATAAAATGTCTGCACTCAAACAATGCTGTTGGTTATTTTGTTGAAAGGATTCGGTAATAAGAAAAAACAGAGCTCCGGACGATAAGAGTTCCATAAGTTTCCACCTAAATACTAATCGCCGTGGCAACCTTGGTCTGTCTGCCCCACTGAGTGGACCGTCAAACAAATGAGTGGGTTCATTACATTAATTTCACGTACTGTCAGCATTCTAGATTTTAAAACGTGCTGTCACCAGCAATGGGCAGTGGGTGGTGGGGAGGGGGGGGGGAAGAAGAGCAAGTGTATTTAAGTTAGGAATATAGCAGCGTTTCTCAAACTATAAGTTTCGCGGGACCAGCGGACACGTTTTTTTAATTTCTCCAGGGACCGGAGACCAGATTGATGATTTATATTTTATTTTTATTTTTGCATTAGTATTTATGCTGTGCGGACCGGCAAATTACGGCTCGCGGGCCTGTTCCGGTCCACGGCCCACAATTGGGGGAACGCTGGACCAAGAGTATATCAGTCATTCAATTTGAACGCATTGCTGTAGATACGTTAACTAAAGGTATGCAAAGGACGGTTGGTGGAAATATGCAGAAGCCAAAAAGGCACGGTCGAATATTTAGAAGAACAAATGTGTACATTATGAAGATGATGGCTTTGTTTTGTTGTTGGTTTTTTTCCTCTTTTTTTTCTTCTTTTCGTACAACCCTAGGTATTGGAACTTTTCTCCAAGAAAATCCACGTCAACCCTCAAGTGCTGACCTGACCACGCGAGCACAGGAATTATTAGAGGTCAAGATCTGAAGATGTGTGAGAAATAAAACAAACAACCAAAACAACAACAAATGATTGATCTGAAACTGATGTGTGTTTTTGGTTTCTCTTTCAGTCGGCTTTTGATTTGATCGACGCACATACGTTGTTTTTCCTAATGTCTGTTTGTCTTCTTAGTTGTCTGATATATCTGGTCTATTTCTGTTTGAGTATTACATTTACCTCGGAAAGCTGTCAATGTAATCAATATTCATGATTTGGTTGCCTTACACAACAGGAGGAGGCAACCTTGTATGTTCAGAGGGCCCCAAGATATTTTTATTTTTATTATTATTTAAAAAATTATTATTGTTATTACTATTTTTTCTTTGTTTGGCTGGTCGCGTGATAATTTTCTAGGAATCTTTAATTCTATACCGTGAATGAGAATGGTTTCTAAAATACACTCCGATGAGATCAATTGGAACATGAGAAGTGTGATCAAGGTTTCCATTAGCTCTGGTTGTTCTTGTAACTGTTTGACAATTTAACACATGCTTGTTATTTTCCAAAAGGCATTTTTTGCAGATGGCCATTCATAATTTGTACATTTTATCAAAACAGAAGTTCAAGCGGGCCGCATTAAATGTTTCTGCGGGCCGTATAGGTTACCCACCTCTGTCCTAACACAAAGATATTTGCTAATTATTAAACTGGACAGATCGGGATCTCAATAAAGTTACCCCCTATTCCGGATGAAATTCTAAAGTTAGCCAGTAAATATAAAATGTGAGCAGTGTGTTAATGTGTGGTCAAGTATATCGCCATGATAAATGTATCGCCATGAGATCTAGTATATCAGCGGTTCTCAACCTGTGGGTCGCGACCCCTTTAGGGATCGCAAGACCCTTTCCCCAGGGGTCGCCTAATACCTCTACAGTTATGAAGTAGCAATGAAATAATTTTGTGGCTGGGGGTCACCACAACATGAGGGTCGCGACATTAGGAGGGTTGAGAACCACGGATGGACATATAGTTAGAATGAATTATGAATTGGTGAGTATAATAGAGATTGACAATGGGTTGGAGAACATGACAATCAAATGAGAGAGTGATTGGGGAGAGAGAAGGATAGAGAGAAAGAGAAAGAGAGAAGGGGAGAGAGAGCAAGAGACAGAGAGAAGGGGAGAGAGAACAAGAGACAGAGAGAAGGATAGAGAGAAAGAGAACGAGAGTGAGATGGAGAGAAACAGAGAGAGATTGAAGAGAGTGTGGAACAATGAGAATAAAAAAACAGAAAAAAACGAAGTAAATGTCTTTCAAAAGCAGTTGTAATCTCCCATTGCAATCGCCTCAAAGACGTTCATCCACAATGAACTTGTCACTATACATACTAGACACCACCTATCCCCCAATCATCACACAACGTCAGTTCTTTCACATCTCCCGCCTTCTCTAACGTGGGGGTCGAGGGAGTGCGTGCACGGGAGCTCGGCCGTTAACGTGTCTTCGCCCGTCTCCCCCGGTGTTGAGAGGAGTACCATCGTTTTAAAAGGGCTCTGATGCACAGCTCTCTCGGCTGGGCTGATGAAGTAGCTTTGTTGCTGCATGCCTCTGGTGGCTCCGGACACGGCGCTCTATCCGCCGAGAAGAGATGACGTCATGTTTTTAGTATGGCTCGCCAACGCTTACTACAAGCCAGACCAAATGATGAGGACACGTTTATTGTAAAGACGTCACGGCATCTTACTCTGCGTTGAGAAGGGGTGAACAATTTGGGATCGGAAATACAATGTCGTGACTGCTGGGCGTGTGTGTGTATGGGGTTGGGGGGGGGGGTGTTAATGCCCTAAAGGTTATGAAGCGAAGATAAAAATGTACATTTTAACAAGTTAATTCTAGAATAATGAAATATAACGCATTGAAAACATCTAAATAAAAACTGAAGTACGATATTTATAATAAAAAAAAATAATAAATTAATTTGGATAGTTTGAGAGTTTTCTCGAACTAGCTAAGGGTTCCCACATTGAACATGGCGATATGCAATGAATAACTATTTTTTGGACAAAGGGCTTGAGTAAAAACAAAAGTTGTTCATCACTGATCATGTTAAGTATGAGCTCAATGAACGTACCCCCTTAATGGTATCTTCATAGTTGAACCATAACGCCACCTGATATGTCTTGTATACTCTATGGATATATTCTTTTTTCTTATAAGCAGCTTGAACACAACGTTAATGTTGCTTCCTTTCTAAAATGGTCACCAAGAATTTCGACCGTATCTAAACATAACGTCAAAGAAACAAAAATCCATAGAGCGATTTTGTTGAATTTTCCACCAGGCCAGATGTTAACCACAGGACAGCCCCCCCCCCTTTTTTTTTTCCACCCACCCACAACACCGGTGCTTTCTGTACAGCAGACCGCTTCCCAAAATATTATCAAAGAACCATTTTGACCACCCCGTGGGAGACCGGGGGGGGGGGGGGGGGATTGGACAGTATCAATATCTAAAAAAATAATAATACCAACCTCAGAAAAATTCAAACAATTAGAACCGCCCCTGAGATTGGTCTCCGGAGGGACTTGGATAGTCATTTATGGAAGTTTGTGATTGAATTAGGCCAAGACCACGCCAGCCATTTGGGGGATGGGGTGGAGGAGGGGGGGAAGGGATCCAAACAACTACGGGACATCATTACAGCACTTGGATGGAGGAGAGGGTTCCGGTGACAGAAGAGGCAACAGTAATCAAATAAGGATAATTGCTGGAGTAGAGACGCATGAAGGGTCTGTCCGCCATTATACTCATTGTTTGCAGTTGTTTGCGATCCGTTAATGGATTATACTTGGGGAGGGGAATAAGGGGGTGGTATGGGGCGGGGCAATGGAGATGTCCGTGACAATCCATCTCGTCCAGTGGGAGAGCGATTTGGGGAAGGCTGAAAATAACGGTCATTAAGTTGTGGTTTTTGTGTGTGTGTGTGTGTTTTTTTTGTTTTTTTTTGGTATTGATCACGTGTGCACACACTCTAAAGGGGAGGGGGTGATATCACAGTGCAGTACGTCATTGTGGTCGTCATCTCCGTACAGAAGATTCATAAGAAAAAACTACCATATGGTAAGTCGATGTTGAGCACTGCAGCAGGTCGAATCTGCCCACACAAAAATAAGGGCTCACTGCTAATGACTACTTAATGTATGGTACTTATTTCAAAATATTAATTTTTAAATGCTCGCATAAGATCTTTAGACCTGATGCTAAAGACCATGCCTGCACAACATGCGGCCCGCCAGCACCCACTTGGCGGCCCACGAAGTAACGAAATATTCTTTATTATTATTATTCTCTTAATAGCTTTTCCCCTTGTCCTATTATCTTTCGGCCCGCAAAAATTTTTCATAAAGTCTTACGGCCCGCACAAGTTTTTCAAAAAGTATTACGGCCCGCCGTACATTTTGAGTTGTTCAGGCCTGCTCAAGATAATACAATGCTTCAACAGAACGCTTTCTAGATGTTGCGTCAAAAATGAATTCAAATGCTAACACCTCCGTGAGTTGTGCTGTTACAAGCAGGGATTTATCGAAACCAATAGCAGAATAAAACTAAGCACCTGAGTAGTTAGTGTTGTGGATAATACTGTGACCACCAAAGCATTGCACAATCTAAGGATGTTCCACTCAGAGCATTGTGTCACCTGAGGATGTTCCACTCAGAGCATTGTGTCACCTAAGGATGTTCCACTCAGAGCATTGTGTCACCTAAGGATGTTCCACTCAGAGCATTTTGTCACCTAAGGATGTTCCACTCAGAGCATTTTGTCACCTGAGGATGTTCCACTCAGAGCATTGTGTCACCTAAGGATGTTCCACTCAGAGCATTGTGTCACCAACGGATACTCCACTCAGAGCATTTTGTCACCTAAGGATGTTCCACTCAGAGCATTGTGTCACCTAAGGATGTTCCACTCAGAGCATTGTGTCACCTAAGGATGTTCTACCCAAAGCATTGTGTCAACTAATCAGGTTGCCACCGAGAGCAGACGCGACAGAGGTCCATGGGGCAGTCTTGAGGTGGTGATTTGAAGTGACGTCTCTGCCCACATATATCTGCCCAGAAATCTATTTCATTTTTAAAAAAAAATATTTAGTTCAGTGTCCAATGTAATCTACTTCACTCATTTCCAAAATTGAGACTTTGATCCAGCGTTGCCCTTACAATAAAATAATATTTACTGAAACAATATTTTTTATCTTCACAATTTTTACTGTAAAAAAGCAAACAACATATCTTTATAAAAACATTTTTAATGAGATGAACTATGGAGTTGAAAAGTGTTAAAATATCCGCTGGTCTATGACATCAACTCTTTTAACGTATATAAGTCTATGCTACATGACGCAAAGTCCTACATCTATTATAGCATGAGCCTATCGCACCAGTGCTTGTTTGCTCCTGCTTACGAACGAACACACAAGGTTCAACCGAAGAATTTAACGACAAAAATCACAAATAATGAGAATTCCTCCTTTGTGTTTTCGTTCCGGACAATCCTAAGGGTTTAATCGACGGGAAGTCATGTTATGTCCAACTTGTCCACAGGCCGCCTTTAGATTGACGGTTGGTTGGCAAGCCGGCCTTTGAGTTAAAGCACAGAATTCTGCTCTAGCGTTTGCAATGGAATGAACCGCTTGCATTACATTGAACTTATTAGGAATATCAGTTTTAGTACTAATGACAAAATAAATATACTTATAATTTGTGGCAGAGAAGGGGAGGGGAGCTCAATTTTGTAAGTTTTCCCCGGGCAACATTCAGTCAATGTGCGCAACTGTCGTCATGCAAGCGCTAATTTATCACACGATGTGATGAATACTACAACGTAAGTAGAGAAGGATATAAAGTATATCTAAGTACGCTATCAGCATTTGATATTTATTTTATCCCGATGTATTAATTGTAAACATGGGCGTGGATATACACCCCCCCCCCCCAACAAAACCTGGCATCTTCAGGCGTGCGCCGTACAGTCAAGCGGGCGCCATCCAAAGGCCTGTGACAATATCACCGCACTGACCAACTGTTTACCTAGCTACATACATCAAACCCTCGGCCTGGCCTCGCTGATTAGATTCTTCCATTGTTTCCTCGGGTGTCAGCGTAGAGATTAATTGCTTCCCCCCCCCCCCCCCCCCCCCCCCCCCCCCCCCACNCCCCCCCCCCCCCCACTCATTACTCTTCCACCTTCTGACGTACATAACAATTGGGACGATTTCATTATCCGTACCAAAAAATGCTCCACGGTCTCCACGCCAGTGTTTCTCAACATGTTGGCGGCGAAGAGTTTATCAGATATTTAATGGGTCCATAAAAGTAGCTTAACGGGGAGGGGGGTGTCAGATCAGACACTTGTCAGATACTCATGCGTGACAGGTCGCAGTATCCCGGCTGGAGACCCGATGACTGGCCATCATATCATAGTGAGTCGGTCAAGAAATGCCAGCTACTTTTGCTAGTGTGCTGGAATCAATCAGATAGCTGATAGAGGGGTGTGGACAGGGTACACTCGCATCATAACGGGGCGGGGTTATCGTTGACAGCAAGAGTGTTCATTGTCCAGCTGTTTCTGAAGCATCAGGTACGAGAACTCGTGTTAGGCGTTTTGATCCGGAAGTGTTCAGCTTTTCTAAAGTTCAAATATTCTATATCAATTATCAACGGTGGAAGCTGAGGGAAATAACAAAGCTTAACATTCTGGGAAAGGAAAGGTAACAAAAAAAAAAAAAANGGGGGGGGTTGTAAGTGATGTGGGAAAATTATAAGAAGAAAACGGAAAAAAAAGGGGGGGGGGGGAGAGAGACGACAATGTGTGGTCAGTTTTGAGAAAGGCTGTTCATGTTGTTAAATCTCAATTGCTTTTGTAATTAGTTCTAAGTACTTAAATGATCGAACAATGATTGCCACATGGCACAGTTTTTGGACACAAATCTCGTCCTAAACATATCAGACCCCAGCAACCATTCTCAATATTCTTCTTTGTGTAATTGTTAGGAAGATTAATTTCGAGGATATGGCGCGGTAGTGGCAAGGCTCCCCAATGGAAACCACCTACCAGTCCCAACACAATTTCGCACGGGAAACTGTTCAAAAACCGTTACAACGCGAACCCGCTATGCGACACTTTGACAAAAAAAAGGGGTGGGGGATCCTCCATAAAATCTGATCGCGTTATAGCGGGGTTCCCTGTATTGTCGCCGAAAGTAACAAATGTGGACATCAGTTCAAGAAAAGTTGGTGAACAATGAATTCAACGCCTCGCCTCGACCAAACAAATGAGACCCCCTGAACGCGACCAATCAAAGAGCACGGTCGCCATGTTCTGTTATTCCAAGATGTGTCAAACGTCGGTGGGGGGACGTCTGCAAGTCTGCTGCGCCGCTTTTCCCATGATGTGACATGCGCTATCACGAAACATGGAGCTTACCCACCGGTGCGGTAGATACCTCGCCAGATGGGCTTAGGGGAGGCTGAGACATAAGGGGGGGGGGGGGGAGGGGGTACGGTGCCTTCATGCTTTAATTTAACG
>CAXITT010000397.1:544040-560749 GCA_964033795.1 Lymnaea stagnalis | reverse complement strand
CCCCCCCCCGGCGAAATGTGGACCTAAACAAGGAGCTCCGAAATGATTAGGACGTGCACCTGTTGCCCGGCCCTCGATCAATCAGTGACAGCGACACATCTGCCGTGGGCCAACTCACATCAAAGTCCTAAGTTTTATCCCCCCACCCCCAATTTTTTTCATTTAACTGCCCCACCACAACGTAGCCAAGCCCCATCAGCTGTAGAGTATAGGACCACAACGTAGCCTACCATCAGCTGTAGAGTATAGGACCACGACGTAGCCTACCATCAGCTGTAGAGTATAGGACCACAACGTAGCCAAGCCCCATCAGCTATAGAGTATAGGACCATAACGTAGCAAAGCCCCATCAGCTGTATAGGACCACAACATAGCCAAGCCCCATCAGATGTAGAGCATATGACCATAACGTAGCCTACCATCAGCTGTAGAGTATAGGACCATAACGTAGCAAAGCCCCATCAGCTGTATAGGACCACAACGTAGCCAAGCCCCATCAGCTGTATAGGACCACAACGTAGCCAAGCCCCATCAGATGTAGAGTATATGACCACAACGTAGCCTACCATCAGCTGTAGAGTATAGGACCACAACGTAGCCAAGCCCCATCAGCTATTGAGTATAGGACCACAACGTAGCCTACCATCAGCTGTAGAGTATAGGACCACAACGTAGCCTACCATCAGCTGTAGAGTATAAGACCACAACGTAGCCTAGCCCCATCAGCTGTAGAGTATAGGACCACAACGTAGCCAAGCCCCATCAGATATAGAGTATAGGACCATAATGTAGCAAAGCCCCATCAGCTGTAGAGTATAGGAGCAGTTTCTAAATATAACTTAACTTATATTTTATCAAAACATTCAAACATAGCCAATGGGCCGAGGGGGGAAAACCCGCCTGCTTCGAGTCTATGACTCCAAGACACAATACTAATTTAGAGGCTGTCACGGCGCATAGAGAAACATTCCATGAAGCTTTCATTGCTTTGAGTGTCAGTGGCGTCGGATTTCCACGCCACAACATCTTTTTGAAGACATTACTGATGGGCTTACCAGAGACATGAAGACCATACTAATGGGCTTACGAGAGACATGAAGACCATACTAATGGGCTTACGAGAGACATGAAGACCATACTAATGGGCTTACGAGAGACATGAAGACCATACTAATGGGTTTACGAGAGACATGAAGACCATACTAATGGGCTTACGAGAGACATGAAGATCATACTAATGGGCTTACGAGAGACATGAAGACCATACTAATGGGCTTACGAGAGACATGAAGACCATACTAATGGGCTTACGAGAGACATGAAGACCATACTAATGGGCTTACGAGAGACATGAAGACCATACTAATGGGCTTACGAGAGACATGAAGACCATACTAATGGGCTTACGAGAGACATGAAGACCATACTAATGGGTTTACGAGAGACATGAAGACCATACTAATGGGCTTACGAGAGACATGAAGACCATACTAATGGGCTTACGAGAGACATGAAGACCATACTAATGGGCTTACGAGAGACATGAAGACCATACTAATGGGCTTACGAGAGACATGAAGATCATACTAATGGGCTTATGAGAGACATGAAGACCATACTAATGGGCTTACAAGAGACATGAAGACCATACTAATGGGCTTACAAGAGACATGAAGACCATACTAATGGGCTTACGAAAGACTTGAAGACATTACTGATGGGCTTACGAGAGACATAAAGACCATACTAATGGGCTTACGAGAGACACGAAGACCATACTAATGGGATAACTAGACACTTGAAGACAGCACTAATGGGCTGACGAGAGACTTGAAGACAGTAATAAGGCACTTTCGATAGACCTGAAGGGATTACGAGAGACCTGAAGACTGTACTAATGGGCTTACAAGAGACATGAAGACAGTACTAATGGGTTTACGAGAGACTTGAAGACAGTACTTATGGGTTTACGAGAGACCTGAAGACAGTTCTAATGGGCTTCCGAGAGACTTGAAGACAGTACTAATGGGTTTACGAGAGACTTGAAGACAGTACTAATGGGTTTATGAGAGACCTGAAGACAGTACTAATGGGTTTACGAGAGAACTGAAGACAGTACTAATGGGCTTACAAGAGACCTGAAGACAGTACTAATGGGTTTACAAGAGACCCGAAGACAGTACTAATGGGTTTATGAGAGACTTGAAGACAGTACTAATGGGCTTACAAGAGACCTGAAAACAGTACTAATAGGCTTACGAGAGACTTGAAGACAGTACTAATGGGCTTACAAGAGACCTGAAGACAGTACTAATGGGTTTATGAGAGACTTGAAGACAGTACTAATGGGCTTACAAGAGACTTGAAGACAGTACTAATGGGCTTACAAGAGACCTGAAGACAGTACTAATGGGTTTACGAGAGACTTGAAGACAGTACTAATGGGCTTACAAGACACTTGAAGACAGTACTAATGGGCTTCCGAGAGACCTGAAAAAAGTACTAATGGGTTTACGAGAGACTTGAAGACAGTACTAATGGGCTTACAAGAGACCTGAAGACAGTACTAATGGGCTTCCGAGAGACTCACTGTGCATTGTTTCAATAAGTGAAACGAGGTGAACAACTTAGAACAATAAGCAGAATTTGAAATACTATTTGCCGAATCTCGGCTAGGGGCCTTCACTCTTATGAACTGTGGCCCTTGTGACACGTCATCTGATGGCGCAGAAATCCTCAAGGTTCCTTCTAATTTAATGATAATTGTTCAAAAGCATATTCCCACAAAAGAAAAACAAACACGCACAACTGAGGCTTGGGGAGGGGGGGGGGGGGCGGGTGGGGGGGAAAGGGGACAAGGATTAAACGCGGTAAATGAAATGGTCCCTAATGTGTGGTCGTCGTGTTGACTTCATTCCTCCTGACGTGACTAACACTTAGATCCCGTACAAGAACGTGCACAGCACAACAAATCTGGCCTAATCCGTTGCAACCGTTTCATTTTGTGTGTGTGCTGATGTTCCAGTGGAGTGAAACTCGACCTGCCCATGTCACAACGCTGGGTCATTACTAGACCTGCCCATGTAACAACGCTGGGTCATTACTAGACCTGTCCATTCAACAACGCTCCAAACTTAGATCACGACTGCTTGGTCTACATGGAAAACACCATCTTTGTTCTTGCCGTCTGGTTGATTAAGCCAGCGTTTCTCATCCTTTTATTGCCTGTGGCCCACTTAAAAAAATTTTTTTTGTAAACCTTGGTGGTTTATATAAATCAGGTCCATTCTTCCCCAAGTTTACAAGGCCCCCAAGAACTATGCTGGCAAACTTTTTCACCCTGGACTGTTCTATACCATAGTGAGAGTTATTTGAATACTTTAACAAATGTAAGGAGCACAACAGCGATACTTTAATGAACGGCCACACTAGGATAACTGTAAAATAGTGCACTTTTCTGACGATGCTATACAAGAGACGGTGGCTATGAAATCTTGGTTTGTAAAAGTTGCCAAATGTCCTGGGCTGGAACAGCAAAATCATTGCATAGACAGATTAGGGTGTGTGTGTGTGTGTGTGCGCGCAAGATGAGAGACGTTTACGATACAAAAGTAATTATCTCATTTCCCCTCCTCAAACACGTCACCATGATTCTCGGCCGTAAAATGGAAAGAGACACCGAAAAGGTGCGATAGCACTGACTTGACATGACACCTGTGTGACGTGGCGAGTCTTGCAGCCTGGGCCCACAGGTGACCCTAGGTACGGGCGGTACCTGGTACACCAACCGTACAGGCTAAGACAGCTGAGGTGTGAAGGGAAGCAGTGGGGGTGGGGGATGCAGGCTGCTAACATGTTTTATACGTAGCGTTTCCTATCTGACATTGATATCTACATTGTAGTATTGTAGGATGTATGAGCAAGTAAAGAAATACAATGAGGATTGATGTTAGGAAATTGGTGTCAGAAAGTCGAAACGACATATAGTAATATAGACCTTTGAAATAGACTCCAACACGACCTGTAATATAGATCTCACAAGATCTATTATATGGGACCCCCCCCCCCCCCCCCCCCAATGATTCACATTTGCGGGAGACGTCACAACTTGTTGACTCCACCAGGTCTCCATCAAATAATAATGGATGGACTGACGCAGCACAGCTAATCTTCGACAAGGTACACACGCCTAAAATTATATAGCAGATCTCGTGCTTCCTTCGCAAGACCCTCCAAAAATGGTTTCCCCCCCCCCCCTCCCTTTGACTCCTGCTCCACCAACAAGATAGCATTCCAGCCTTCAGGAAGTTTCATCACTGGCAGATAAAAACAAAGAAACCAACAACATCGCCAATCTTGCCGACATGTATCTGCATGAATCCCAGAAATTACACTACGACCTGGACTCGGAAAGAAAGGGTTCAATTCTTGGACTCGGAAAGAAATGGTTTAATTCTTGGACTCGGAAAGAAAGGGTTCATTTCTTGGACTCGGAAAGAAAGGGTTCATTTCTTGGACTCGGAAAGAAAGGGTTCAATTCTTGGACTCTGAAAGAAAGGGTTCAATTCTTGGACTCGGAAAGAAAGGGTTCAATTCTTGGACTCTGAAAGAAAGGGTTCAATTCTTGGACTCGGAAAGAAAGGGTTCAATTCTTGGACTCTGAAAGAAAGGGTTCAATTCTTGGACTCTGAAAGAAAGGGTTCATTTCTTGGACTTGGAAAGAAAGGATTTAATTCTTGGACTCGGAAAGAAAGGGTTCAATTCTTGGACTCGGAAAGAAAGGGTTCATTTCCAAAATTCCTATACTCCATGCAACTTTCTCCTGGGGAAATAGAATCGGGGTGGGGTGGGGGGTGGCTAGTTGGAAGAAGAATTAAAAAGGGGGGGGGGGGGGTGGGGTGGGGAAGCTATGTTCCGAACAACAAAAATAAAAAGCCAATGGGACAACAACACACATGCTCGCATGTTCCAACAGGTCAAGGCCAGTCAACGTTGGTCTGTCAATGGAAGACACTTTATTTGGATTGA
Source organism: Lymnaea stagnalis (assembly GCA_964033795.1). Taxonomy (NCBI): domain Eukaryota; kingdom Metazoa; phylum Mollusca; class Gastropoda; family Lymnaeidae; genus Lymnaea; species Lymnaea stagnalis. The sequence goes on along the minus strand of CAXITT010000397.1, from coordinate 555,721 downwards.
CTTATTCGGACCTTTTTTATGGGTTGGGTGGTGAGGGTAATCACGTGACCCCCTGATTAATGTACATTATAAATCACCCCATTTTTTCCCCTTTACATTCTAAAGTGAGTAACCAAATAGTGTGTGAGCCCAAATATGTTGTAGGTGGTGTTAACTTCTGTGATAACTCTAGATGTGTGCTTGAGTGTGTCCGTGACCGCGCGCGTGTGTGTTGAAAGTACAGCGAATGTGATGAAAGTACAGACAATGCGTTGAAAGGACAGAGAATGTGTTGAAAGTACAGCGAATGTGTTGAAAGTACAGCGAATGTGTTGAAAGAACAGAGAATGTGTTGAAAGTACAGAGAATGTGTTGAAAGTACAGAGAATGTGTTGAAAGTACAGCGAATGTGTTGAAAGTACAGAGAACGTGTTGAAAGTACAGAGAACGTGTTGAAAGTACAGAGAATGTGTTGAAAGTACAGCGAATGTGTCGAAAGAATAGAGAATGTGTTGAAAGTACAGCGAATGTGTTGAGCGAATGTGTTGAAAGTACAGAAACTAATTTAATGAGTTCTTGAATATGAATTTTGTGTAATTTTATAAAGTTGATGAATATTAGCGATGACAAATTTTCAGAAGAGTATTTTACACACAATTTTTTTTTAAAATTTAGTTTTTTTTAAAAAACAGTAAAAAAAATGTAAAAAAAAAAACCACCAACTCTCTAGACACCCAGGAAGCTACTTAAATACGTCAAGATGCGTCTGTAAGAGTGTAAGCGGCTCTCTGCCCCTTGGGTTCTGCAGTAGTAAGAGACCTTGTCAGGGCTTGGACTGTCAAACTTGATATGTGTAGTGGGGTGGATGGGGAGGAATGGCATAGGATGAAGGGAGTAGGTAGGTAGGTAGTGATGCTACACATTTGTGGGCCGGTGTGGGGGGGGGGGGGGGGGGGGGGGGGGGTTTTTAAAATCTAGTTCGTGAAGTGTTGGCAAACGGTTGGCGTCATCCACAAGTAAATGAGTCGTATGTTGGGGAAGGTAGGGGTGTCACTAAACACTGACGAGCACAACAAAGGCGGGGGGGGGGCTGGAACGGGGCCCCCCATGAAAGGACCAAGAACCTGGCCAAAACCTTTCTTGCGACGTTACATTAAGTCATCCGCCGTCACGGTAGACAGCCCGACACCGACAACAGAAATCTTGGGCCATACCTGGAGACTTGGGACAGCTGTGACAAAGCCACGACTTACTTCCTACTCCCAACAACTCCGCCACAACGACCCACTTTAGCAGCTCAACAGTTTTCAAGACAGTAGTTCAGACTGTGTCAAGCTTCCCGGTGCCCAAATAAATAATCCCGAAATGAAGGCACGGCTGGGGGGATTGAGGGGGGGGGGGGGGTGGGAAAACGCCTAAAAACTAGCTGTTCGTATAAATCCTTTATAGGAATTGTATATAACTTTAGAATAATATTCTTAGGTCTCATTCAGATTTATTTCACAAACTATTTCAGACAAACAAAAGAAACTATGACGCACCAAACGCACTTGCGAGGTGGTGTTTGTTGTTTTTTGTTTGTTTTGTTTTATAAAGAATCTCATTCAGTGCATTTATCTGGAATTCTATTTCGTGAAATCAGTTGCACCATTTTCCCCCCACCTTCCCTTTGAAAAACAGATTGTTGGTGGCTGGGTGTGGCGCTGACAATTTGATAGAGTTTGTTGTCGGCAACGAGTCTTTGTGCCTTCCGAAGATTTCGCAACAAACCCAGAAGAACAAAACATACGAACAAAAGCCAAGTTAATGGAGAGGATTATTATTTTTTTTTTTAATTTTCTTTTTAATTTAAAAAAAAATTGACCAGTTGGTGTAAACGCAAAGTTGTGAAACTGTTTTGGCATTGAACATCTCGACCCGCAATCAGCTGCTAGATTCTGCCGGCGGCGTGATGCTAAGAAACTTTTCAATGAAATGCTCTCAGGTACAGAAGGCTGGCTAACGGGGTGGATGTAACCAATGTTTAAAGCTATACATAACGCCTACTCTCTGGATGTAACCGCTAAGCCAACTCTTCCCCGCAACCCACTGTTTTATGACTCGCCATTCACGACTCAGTGATGAATTTAACTCTACGAACTGCTGCCGTAAACAAGAGCTGGACAGAAGCCATCACGTCTTGAGAGAATGTGGCAGGCGACATGACGCGCGCCCAGACGACAGCAAAGCCCGCTGACCCAATTAGTCAAAAGGCCCCCTTCATTAATTCGGAATGTCCGCTGTAGGTATTTATTTTTTTTTTAAAGGTGGGGGGGGGGGTGTAAAAAGACTTCCTGGGGGGAGACCATGTCCTACTACTGCACGGCCCCACATCTTCTGTTGAGGAATGTCCAATTATTCAAAAGGCCCCCTTCATTAATTCGGAATGTCCGCTGTAGGTATTTATTTTTTTTTTAAAGGTGGGGGGGGGGTGTAAAAAGACTTCCTGGGGTGAGACCATGTCCTACTACTGCTCGGCCACACATCTTCTGTTGAGGAATGGGTGTATAGCAAGTCCAAGGCTTTTCGGCCAGTGCTAAACATTTCTCAGACCGCGGATACTACAATTTCCGTTGTAAAAAAAACAACAAAAAAACAAAACCAAAAGTATTTGAAATGCCCAGACAAAACGATCAACTTCGTCAAATGCTGCTTTGGTTGAACCGTATGACACATCGTAAAACGATTTATGACCCTGTGTGTTGTTTTACTGATAGAATGGGGAACATGGCCTCAAAAAAAGATGGATTAAAGTGCAAATGGAATATCCACAAAACACCCATACCCGATCCATTTTTGTTCTTCATTACGCTCTCGCAATGTTGTTGATTGCAACAAGGAGTTATGTTCAATGGATATGGCGGACTAGAAATGGTGGAAGTGAAAAGTGAGACGGTGATATTTACATACATGCTTTTAATCATTGTAAAGCTCTTAGCTTAGAGCTTTAAGGTAAGCGCTATATAAAAATGCCTAAATAAATAAATAAATAAACATGACATAGCAACATTCGTTTTTGTTTTTTTTTAAAAAAGCAATATTTAACACCTAGTTTTTGTTTAGTTCAATCATTTGTGGGAGGTTGGACATTCGGTTATATTTTGACCCCGAAGCACATGTCAAGTTGGCTTATGGCTTAAAATTTCCACTATCATGTTTTACTGAAAATTTCAGAGGTTACGTGTATCACAAATTTCTTTCAGTTACTGAATTTTTCTCTGTATAAATCATTGTTGCCTTAAAAAAAAGCTATAACAAATATATATATATATACCATTGCCAAGGACTGTGCCCCCCCCCCCTTTTTTTCTCCCGCAGTCTAGCGGAAATTGACCAATCATTTCATAACTGACATTACTCGTTCAGGCTAATGTCAAGCTCTCCATCCTGATTACTAACAACTGACTGATGACGTGTTGGATGAGCCAAGTTCATTGATAACACGATGCACAATGGCCGTCATAATTTTTTAAATTCTATTTTCTAGTTGATTCGTGTGTTTCATTGTTGTATTTAATAGATCGGTCAACCGACACATTGAATCCAGCAAAGTGTTAGACAACAGTGGCAGGGGCTGGTTAAGGTTGGGAGCAATGACATCCCAAACCTAAGTGTTCCATCACCACCTTCGTGTGATGATGTATGAGCGGCGGCATCGGAATGCAAGGTGACGGCATGCTTGCTTGCTACACACATTCATTAGGTGACGGCATGCTTGCTTGCTACACACATTCATTAAGTGACGGCATGCTTGCTTGCTACACACATTCATTAGGTGACGGCATGCTTGCTTGCTACACACATTCATTAGGTGACGGCATGCTTGCTTGCTACACACATTCATTAGGTGACGGCATGCTTGCTTGCTACACACATTCATTAAGTGACGGCATGCTTGCTTGCTACACACATTCATTAGGTGACGGCATGCTTGCTTGCTACACACATTCATTAGGTGACGGCATGCTTGCTTGCTACACACATTCATTAGGTGACGGCATGCTTGCTTGCTACACACATTCATTAGGGCAACATTTAGTTTGTTTCATTTTAAAAAAATAAATAAATAAAAGGTTCCTGTCAAATTAAAGTGAGACAAACAGAGTGTTCTGGCGGTTAAAAGGTGAGTACAGGTGGAGTGGCCCCCACCCTAAGACAGGCGTGCAGGTGGAATGCTGACTAGACACGAACTGCAGTGGTGACGTCACGGCAGAGTAACCCATTCTTTAATTTCAATTATGCAGCAATTGGAAGATAGATGTTCTTCTCCCCCTTGGACTGGTATATGGCTCCCATTGTTTGTGCTACACCTGCTTGCATGGGCGACCGAAGGAGCTTTCGCGCAAAAATAAGGAGGGGGGGGGGTCAGTCTGTCAGTTACAATCGTTTGACTCAAGGGGATGTGGGGAGGGGGGGGGGTCAGTCTGTCAGTCACGGTGGTAAGTCTCGGTAAAACCTCGGATAGTAAGTAATGTCATTTAAAATAGAGAAATCATGGGGGGGTCAGTCTGTCAGTTACAATCGTTTGACTCAAGGGGATGTGGGGAGGGGGGGGGGTCAGTCTGTCAGTCACGGGGGTAAGTCTCGGTAAAACCTCGGATAGTAAGTAATGTCATTTAAAATAGAGAAATCACATAATTACATATTCTTATTGTCGTCTGGATAGATTGCTAGATTGCGTATCGATCTTAATAAATTGTTCAATTGACTCTCCCCTATTATGCGGACACACTTGCCTGCTTTTGAAATCAAGCGTCTTCATATAAGGTGATAAGAACAAGTCAGTCACGTGACTCAAAGTCCAGTGGGAACAACAAATAATTGTAAGAAAAAAAACAAAAACAAAAACCAGATCTGCAGGTCTGTGCAGCAAGATCAACTTCCAAACATGATCAACTTCTAAACATGATCAACTCCTACCAGACTGGCCTGCCTACTGGCCTGCCTACCAGACTGGCCTGCCTACCAGACTGGCCTGCTCAAGTGGTGGACAGATTAAAAATGATCCCATGCCCATTTAGAAAGTGGTTTTTGTTTAAACATAACACACAATTTTAAACCTGAAATAGTTTACAAGCAACAACAACAAAAACAACTTAGCAGGAATCAAATGTGATAAAATGTAGGACTTGAAAAGGAATGAACATAAGCCAAGAATGAGAACGTCCAATCTAACAAGAACATTATATCGTCTGACTCAGAAATTAACAGTTGTATTGAAAAGACAATTAGAAAGTGAACTGCCAATGCCATTTGTTTTCTTTACTTCAAGGCCAGTTTCCTTCGCACATTGATCATTTTTGGCTTAAGGCAGCCCTGAAAAATTGGTGAAAGAGTTTGAGATCATGTCAAAGACTGGTGTCAGGGATGAACAAATTATCAAATAAAAACGAATTTGCCATTGCATGGTTACAAGTTCATTCATTTTCAAGTTATAGCAGACAGATTTTTTAATTCAGGGAGCAAGAAGTGCACCTTCAACGGGTGCAGTAGTGTCTTCAACGGGTGCAGTAGTGTCTTCAACGGGTGCAGTAGTGTCTTCAACGGGTGCAGTAGTGTCTTCAACGGGTGCAGTAGTGTCTTCAACGGGTGCAGTAGTGTCTTGGGAGTATTTCAGTCTAAACAAATGTTCATTTCTCGGAACAGCTTTAACAATTTTTTTAATAAAAGATTCCTAGGGAAATATTAATCCTATGTTGTTCAATATAAATTGGGATATCTGTCCCTAACTTGGTCAACTAGAGCAGTGCTTCTAAAACTTTTAGATTGTGACAGACCAGCGAAAGTAATTTGTGTATGCAAAAAAAGGGCTCCTCCCAAATTTGTTGATAATGGCGAATTTTAAATATCTTCAATTATTAAGCTTTTGTGGACCAATGAGAGGGGGAATTTACCACTTTGAATATCACTAGGCTAGAGTGGTATACAATGAGAGGGGGACCACCACTTTGAATAGCACTAGGCTAGAGTGGTATACAATGAGAGGGGGACCACCACTTTGAATAGCACTAGGCTAGAGTGGTATACAATGAGAGGGGGACCACCACTTTGAATAGCACTAGACTAGAGTGGTATACAATGAGAGGGGGACCACCACTTTGAATAGCACTAGGCTAGAGTGGTATACAATGAGAGGGGGACCACCATTTTGAATAGCACTAGGCTAGAGTGGTAAACAATGAGAGGGGGGAACCACCACTTTGAATAGCACTAGGCTAGAGTGGTATACAATGAGAGGGGGACCACCACTTTGAATAGCACTAGGCTAGAGTGGTATAAAATGAGAGGGGGGACTACCACTTTGAATAGCACTAGGCTAGAGTGGTATACAATGAGAGGGGGACCACCACTTTGAATAGCACTAGGCTAGAGTGGTATACAATGAGAGGGGGGACTACCACTTTGAATAGCACTAGGCTAGAGTGGTATACAATGAGAGGGGGACCACCACTTTGAATAGCACTAGGCTAGAGTGGTATACAATGAGAGGGGGACCACCACTTTGAATAGCACTAGGCTATAGTGGTATACAATGAGAGGGGGGACCACCACTTTGAATAGCACCAGGCTAGAGTGGTATACAATTGGGGACAGGGGACACAAAGGTAAAAATAACCACCTGTGTACCGACACAGAAGGATCCATTCATTGATAGTCATATCATTTTGAAACAATGGGGTAGATTTTCTACATAATCTGGGAACTACTTCTGCAATGAAAGAAAGAAAAAAAAGGTGATGAGAAATAAGAAAAGATGGGTGAAAATGCCTTACCTTGGAGTCCATTTTCTTGTTGGGTGCGTCGTCGTCATCCATCTCAAAATAGAGCTCATTCTTGGTGATTGACATGGTCCCATTGACAGCCACGCCAGGTGCTATCAGCTTGCAAGGTGTGGACAGTGCCACTGGACCTAAGATCAACAAACACGTGTTGAATACCTTACAAACTTTAAAGCTGAATAAAATAATGTAAAAACTTTTTTAATCTCTTATTATAGTTTCATGTCTCCCATGGTTAAAGATATGCATTAATTTATGTGCTATGTGCTGAAAATGAATACGTACAATGCAATTTAAAAAAAACATTTCCATTTATTTGGATCAATCAAGAATCTTATCTTATCTTAAATAGATAAACTTCAACATGCATTTAACCCCATATCTTGATATACAACAATTAAGACCTGAACAGCTAGCGAAAAAAAAAGAAAGAAAAAAACATACATTTGGTGAAAATAAAAGTATGCAGTATTTTTTTTGGACAGGGTATTTCTGTGATTTCCACAGTAAAATTTGCTTCTCACCAGAAAACTCTTGCTCCACATCTTTCTCATCCATTATCAACTCCTCATCCGTGAAGTCTGTTGTTTCTCTCTGTGTCTTCTTCAGAGTGGCCAAATGGGCGTGGAAGGCATCTCTGGCCGCGTTGATGGCGTCTTCTGCTGCACCTGCAGGGGACAAATGAAAGATCTATAACTATGTATATTTTAAAAGACAACCGTGGGTAAAAGTGTCTGGTTGTCACCCACACATGATCTTCCCCTGCCTACTCATAGCCTGGTTGTCACCCACACATCTTACTTCCCATGCCCACTCATAGCCTGGTTGTCACCCACACATGATCTTCCCCTGCCTACTCATAGCCTGGTTGTCACCCACACATGATCTTCCCTTGCCTACTCATAGCTTGGCTTCACCCACACATGATCTTCCCCTGCCTACTCATAGCCTGGTTGTCACCCACACATCTTACTTCCCATGCCCACTCATAGCCTGGCTTCACCCACACATGATCTTCCCCTGCCTACTCATAGCCTGGTTGTCACCCACACATCTTACTTCCCATGCCCACTCATAGCCTGGTTGTCACCCACACATCTTACTTCCCATGCCCACTCATAGCCTGGTTGTCACCCACGCATGTTACTTCCCATGCCCACTCATAGCCTGGTTGTCACCCACACATGTTACTTCCCATGCCTACTCATAGCCTGGTTGTCACCCACACGTTACTTCCCATGCCTACTCATAGCCTGGTTGTCACCCACACATGTTACTTCCCATGCCTACTCATAGCCTGGTTGTCACCCACACATGTTACTTCCCATGCCTACTCATAGCCTGGTTGTCAACCGCACGTTACTTTCCATGCCTACTCATAGCCTGGTTGTCACCCACACATGTTACTTCCCATGCCTACTCATAGCCTGGTTGTCACCCACACATGTTACTTCCCATGCCTACTCATAGCCTGGTTGTCACCCACACATGTTACTTCCCATGCCTACTCATAGCCTGGTTGTCACCCACACGTTACTTCCCATGCCTACTCATAGCCTGGTTGTCACCCACACATGAACCAGACTCCACATGGAATCAGAAATTATTTAAAATGTATCAAAGAGTTAAACTTTTGTAGACCAAACAAATGCACTGTGGCATCCTTTGTGCGCCAAAGCTTATCAATCTTGTGAGGTAAACCTTATCAATTTAGTGCCAAAAATATTTTAAAATACTTTACACAGGGAACATACGAGTTTAACCAATTATGTTACTGACTTAATTTTCAAAACATAAAATCTGAAATAGCAGTTCCTAAATTATGACATACTTTCGGCGGGGGGAGAGGGGTCCCAACATTTTTTCATTATAATTTTTATACATTTTTTTTTTCTAATCTCTCATGCAATAACTGGAGCTATCTGTGAGTCTGTCTCAGTTTTCTCTAATATAATGACATAATTCATAAATCAATTACCTTTAGAATACTCAGTGCTTACTAAGAATTTAAGGGGTCATTGAGAGCAAAACTTTTGAGAATTGCTGATCAATAAACCTTGCAAATAAAATTGTGCTTTTAATTATTGAAGCCCGTTGGTGTAATTATTTAAAAGCAGTTTATCAAAGTTTTAAAAATGTAAGTGAAATGTGGACACAGGAAGTCAAGACTTCTAGCACAGTTTGATAAGCAATGGCCAGCCCTGGTAAATAACATGACTGATGCTTCAGTCTTTCTCAAGCTAAAACTTTTTTCCGTGCATGAAGAGCCATTTTAAAAACTATACCTGCTTAGAAAATATGTTGGGAACTGCAGAGGGGGCGTATTATCTAAATGACCTTAAAGATATGTACGAAATAAATTCAATCTTGAATAAACAGTGAGAAAGGACGCACCCATTCCTTTCCAGAGCTGCAGGTTGCCGACCACTGTCTTCGTGGGTCTCACACTGACAACAAGAACAATTTTAAAGTCCAGAGGGCAGTAGCACAAAGACACACATCTTATTTGGCCTTGTCTCTTAGTACAATTTGTGTTGTTCATCACCTTGAGGGTTAGGTAGTTACAACTGCTGGCACAGCTGAGAGGGCTTTGAGACCTGAGAGGGCTTTGAGACCTGAGGGCTTTGAGACCTGAGAGGGCTTTGAGACCTGAGAGGGCTTTGAGACCTGAGAGGGCTTTGAGACCTGAGAGGGCTTTGAGACCTGAGAGGGCTTTGAGACCTGAGAGGGCTTTGAGACCTGAGAGGGCTTTGAGACCTGAGAGGGCTTTGAGACCTGAGAGGGCTTTGAGACCTGAGAGGGCTTTGAGACCTGAGAGGGCTTTGAGACCTGAGAGGGCTTTGAGACCTGAGAGGGCTTTGAGACCTGAGAGGGCTTTGAGACCTGAGAGGGCTTTGAGACCTGAGAGGGCTTTGAGACCTGAGAGGGCTTTGAGACCAGCGTGGTCAACCAGGCTGGTTTACTTGCCAGGTTTTAAATCAATGACGCCAGGTTGTATATTACTGCTGACCCACAACACTGTCCTAGCTAATGTATTACTTGCACATTGGTTCAATGTCCCACTTACCATGTTCTAAGGCTGACCCACAACACTGTCCTAGCTAATGTATTACTTGCACATTGGTTCAATGTCCCACTTACCATGTTCTAAGGCTGACCCACAACACTGTCCTAGCTAATGTATTACTTGCACATTGGTTCAATGTCCCACTTACCATGTTCTAAGGCTGACCCACAACACTGTCCTAGCTAATGTATTACTTGCACATTGGTTCAATGTCCCACTTACCATGTTCTAAGGCTGACCCACAACACTGTTATAGCTAATGTATTACTTGCATATTGGTTCAATGTCCCACTTACCATGTTCTAAGGCTGACCCACAACACTGTTATAGCTAATGTATTACTTGCATATTGGTTCAATGTCCCAGTTACCATGTTCTAAGGCTGACCCACTTACCATGTTCTAAGGCTGACCCACTTACCATGTTCTAAGGCTGACCCACTTACCATGTTCTAATGCTGCCTTTAATGTTGCCTCGGGATGGGAGGAGCCTAATGCATTTCTGATCATCCTCCTCCTCCTGCGTGAATCGTCCTCCCAAATGTCCAGTTTCCAGAATTCCCTGCTCCTGTTTTCAAATAATTTCAAAATTCTTTTATTTTTATAGATTAATTAGACACCAACAATTTGTGTCAATTTAACAATCTAAGGTAAGCTTTAATGAAAATTTTACAGAATACAGAAGTATATGTTTCGGCTCATGCCTTCATCAGTACAACAAAAATACAAATAAGTATAAATTAAATGTACGTAATATATCTATACACAGATATCCTACCTAAAAAAGGGGGGAGAAAAAATAGGAGTGGGCGAAAAAAACAGACAGAAGCAAAGTAAAGAAAATTTGAGCAAAATTGTAAAAACCAAACAGGAAAAAGACATGGCAGCTAGGTAAAATTGTGGATTTGGTTTATTCCATATGGAGACAACGTACCAAATCGTGATATTAATTTATTTTTATTTTTGTACCTGGCATTGTTTAGAATTTTGGACATTTTGTAGTTTTGTTAGTTTTGCATTAATTTTATGACATTTGAAAAAAAAATGGTTTGATAAGAAAAAGATTGTATTCAGGTTGTATTCTGTCCGTTCCCAAGACACACACTAAAACATATGGTGAACGATCTTTCTCTTTCTGCGCCCCCAAACAATGGAATTTTTGCCACTACACAAACGCAATATACCAACCACCCAGGCCTTCAAAACTGCACTCAAAACACATCTTTTTAAATTATACTACCCTGAGTGATTCCCCTCCTCTGACCGATAAACGATCTTGCTGGCTGCCGTCCATGGTTTGCCTTGTAAAAGTTATGTGTTGGGGTGGGTGAATATACATTTTTTTTTGCTGTTCTTTATTTCATAAATGTATTTTATTTTAATGTCATGATTATGTCTCTTTTGATAAAATTTTTATGTACAGCGCGGTGAGCCCAGCCCTAGGCTGGGATATCGCGCTACATTAGACCCCTTATTATTATTATTATTGTTCAAAATTTACTATAACAAAATAATGATTATTAAACACCTTTAACGTTATGTTAGGGTCATAAGTTTGTAAATCATTCATTTCTATCATTGACTTCAAATCAGCGGCCCATTTCATTTTGAACACTAGGACAAGCCAGAACTTAAGACTCCATGTAGTCTGTAGTTCCCTATGACATCTTTACTTTTTTATAACATTAATTGTAAAAAAATAAAGTTAGTTGATTAATTAGACTTACAAGGTATCAACAGGGAAAAGAGAGGTCACATAAAATGGACAGATGTTTTATTTTAGTCCTATTAGGTGACCGAAATCCCCCCCCCCCCCCC
>CAXITT010000397.1:479938-544025 GCA_964033795.1 Lymnaea stagnalis | reverse complement strand
CCCCCCCCCCCCCCGATAACCACAAAGTGTTCTCATTGCCATGCAGGTCTTATCTAGTTAAACTTACAGCTGGTCAGCGTCCACTCCCCAGGCGCCATGCTTGTTCTGGAGTATGTTAAGTATCTTGTCCTTTTGTTTGATGGCTATGGAGTGATCGCGCCTCTTGGCAGACTTGATGAGATGGTCACAGAGTTTCTCTTCCTCCCGACGCTCCATCATGGCCTGGGCACATGTGGACTGAAGGGAAAGGACAATGTTGAATCAAAACTTAGCCTTTAGCTCTACTGAAGTAAAAATAATTTGATTTCTCCTTTCTAATTTGATATCCTAACTATAATATTGAATTGCACCTACATAAGATTTACTTAAATAAATTTTCTCTGGAAAATTCTGCTTAAGTAAGATGCATTTAAATTAATCCCAAGGAAATTTAAAAAATTATTTTCATGTAAACATTGTAACTAGCTTTAAATTAACTTTCAGGATATCAGAATATTTTTACCAAAATAATGGATATGAAATTTGTAAATGTTTAAAATCGATTCACTAATAGTTTTGAACATTCAATGACAGAAAATCTGGCTGATTAAAGATTGATGGACACTATTGAACTTGTATACAGCAGTATCATCATTATGAAGACTAAATTCCTTTAGAATCAAGGCATTGTTTTTATCACTATCATGCATTAGGGTTTTGAAGCTGGGCTTTTTTTTGGCCAAGCTCAGCTCCGGTCAAATTTTTTGTCAGCTCCCCTCCGATCTTTGGCAAAATTTAACAAGGGAGAAGGGGAGGGGTGATTGAGGGGGTGCCAAGTTTTTATTATTGTCACTAACCCAGCTAATTAACTAGGGAATAGAAAGACATGTACCAGCAACATAGAGTGAGGCAACATGGCTGGTACAGGATTGAGGCAACAAAGCTGGTAGAAGAGTAAGGTAACATAGTTGTATAAGAGTGGGGCAAGATAGTTGGCAGAAGAGTGGGCAAAATAGCTGGTGGAAGAGTAGGGCAACCAAGATGGTAGAAGAGTGGGGCAACAAATATGTAGAAGAGTTGGTACAAGAAAGCTGTATAAGAGTGGGGGAACATAGATGGGAGAAGAGGAGGGCAACAAAGATGGTAGAAGAGGGGGACAACAACAGGGCTCTGCTTCAAATCCCTGATTAAAACTTATCCATGATTATTTTTTGCCTTATAAATCTTCTTTTCATAAGGCAAAAAGAAAAAGTTGGTAAATTTAAAAAAAAAAAGAGAGAGTTACCTCAAAGTCTGCATGCTTCTGCACATCTTCAGCTCTCATTCGGTTCAGGATAAACTCTGCCTCGTTGGCCACTCTAACTATGTGGTCTCTGGTGGCGTGGGCTAGCAGTCTGCAAGAATAAGGTTATGGTGACTTTTAAGTGAAGATGAAAACACTGGCAAACATAATCAGTTTATATTGATTTACCTTTTAATTTAAGCTTTAAATACAAAAAAAATTAAAAGATGCTAAAACAAGAGTGTTGCTATTCAAAACTGGGGGGGGGGGCGGGCCTAGAGGGCAAGTCATTTTCTTGAAGGCAACAAACAAAACAACCAATGTTTAAACAAATTTATTTAACGGCTAGCACCATTTAAATTAAAAGCCTTGGCCATGTCATGTTTCATGAATGCCATAAAGCTTATGTACATTTAAGGGATTTTTTTATTTAAATCCAAGGAGGAAAACAGGTAAGAAACATCCAGTTATAAAATTTAATTGACGAACTGTGGTCGGCCGATATTTTTGTTCTGTACTGTGGCCGCCAAAAAAATCAGCAGATAAAAAACACTATCAGATAGCAACTTCCAATCCAAGAATTTTAATGGAATCTATAAAAATTTATGACGTTATGAGCACTTGAAAGCAAGACATTTTGTCCATTTTTTTTTTCTTATGCACTCCGAGGTCAAGGACACTGAAATTTTTTTCTTAACGGGGTGGGCGATATAGCCAACTTTATCCTGTCCATTTACCTTTCTAAAAATATATACTTATTGGGGTCTTGTATCAAAATTTCTGTCATTTAATGACATAGAAATATTTATACAAGACCCCGGTAAGTAAAAATTTTTAAAAAATGTATTCTTATTATCTATGCCACAGTTCGCATGTTAAATAAAATTTGAGAATCTGCGTAATTACCTCCCTTCATTGACCAATTCAATGAAAGCCAAGCCTGCGTGTTTCTGCAATGAGTTCTGCCACTCCTGTGAGCACAGCAACATGACCAACTCCACAACTGACGTGCTCTGTTTCAGGGTGACTAGACCTTAAATCAAGCGACAGTGATGACTTCATTAAAGTTACACATTGGAATGGTTGATGCAAACTTTTCTTAATGTTTCAAAAGAGAGCTATTTACAACATGATAGAGAGACAGTGAAGATTATATAGAAACAAACTTTTAAAAAAATCAGAATGGCACATTTTCTTAATTTTTAAAAAGAGAGCAATTTACCTAGCGATGGAGAGGCAGTGAAGATCATATTGATAAATATTTTTAAAAATGTCTGATTAATGACAGTGGGCTAAATAAAAAAAAGACTTAGTTAAAATATCAAAGAGTCTGATCTTTTGGGCCAGACATGAAGGCATAAATACTTCTCAGGCATAAATACTTCTGAGACATCCAGTTTTCAGTTTTATTTTAACCACATTTTGAAGCTGTTTCTTTTTAAACAAATAGTTTCTAGCAAATTTCTAGCAAATTTCAGGGTACAGCTTTAAAATTTACATGACAATTTTTTTTTTTTAATTAAAAAAAATAATAATAATTGAAAAATTTAATTTTAATTTTTGCGCCCAACAAACTGCAAATTTAAGAAGGGTTGAACCAGTGAATTAACACTGAGAAAATAGTTCAAGCCAGTTGCTTGTACAGGGTAACACAAAAAACTAACTGGGACTAATTCAATGATCGATTTGGATGAATCAATTTTACAACTTGAATCCGTTATTAATTTTCTTTCCATTCATTTACCAAGACAATAGTTTCTGTCAATATAATTCATTTAAAAAAAATAACAGCTTATCTACAGAAGAGTTTTCAAACAAAAATAGCACAACATTAAAAACGACAGAGTTTAATTATAATGGAATACAATGAAGCTCAATGTCTCTACAGTTATGAACAAAAGAAGCATGCTGTATGAAACTATAGGTATCAAAGACCTTAAACATCAAATAAAGCAGCTTTTCTTAGACAGTAGGTGACCCCTGGATATAAAAGATCAACCACTGAAGTCAGACAGCAGCAGCCAATTAGGCTAGAAATTTAAATTCATCAGCTTGGGGAAAGATTAGTCTTACCAGTTAAGATACAGCCGTCAAAATAAAAAAATCAGGAATGTACACACACAAAAAACCCACTAAAAAAACACACATGTAAATGAAATATGAATAGATAGAGCTATATTAAGAAGAAAATATGAATAGATAGAGCTATATTAAGAAGAAAATATGAATAGATAGAGCTATATTAAGAAGAAAATATGAATAGATAGAGCTATATTAAGAAGAAAATATGAATAGATAGAGCTATATTAAGAAGAAAATATGAATAGATAGAGCTATATTAAGAAGAAAATATGAATAGATAGAGCTATAATAAAAAGAAAATAAGAAGTCTACAAATTATCAAATTTATTAAAAATGTAAATAAAATGCATGCATTACCCCCACCTCCGATCAGAAGCTCTTGCCCATGAGAGCCAATCAGAGTTTTGGATAGGAAAGGGGCAAAGTCTACAAACACCTCCCTCAGCAAGGGGGCGACCGATCCAAGCGCCCTCTCCAGTCTCTCTGTCAGTGTGCCGCTGTCCATCTGATAGGTGAGCAAGTTGTGTATGGGTGGGCTGATGTTCAGTTCTAGGGCACTTGGCTTCTGACCGCCGCTAGCTCCATCTTGATCTGGGGAGTGTGATCAATTGTATTGGTTGTTCCCTACCAGCATGCATAGAGTTGAATCCACGTTAGAACCATTCACAATAATAATGCCAGCAGTGATTCTTACTTCTTTATTAACACGACATTGGTGCTTGCATTTTATAAATTCTCAAAATGATGAAAAACTCCCAACCTAAACATCTTAATCTCAAAACTAACCCAGTGGTGCTGCATATTTCATGCTCTGAATATTGTTTCTATATTTTTAATGTGAGGGCTTTTAAGAATAATGAAAAAGAAATCTTGGTGCAGACTAAGGATCGTTTGGCACCTCCGACAAGTTCTTCTGGTCAAGTGCTCAATATATTTCCATCCAGAATACCCACAGAAAAGAAATCAGGCTTTGTCTTCTAATATAATAAACAGCGCCAGACAGTATCCTTAATCTCATAATATTTGACAGAATCAGCATATATCTTCTTCTAGGTAATAGTCAAAAGTACCTGCTGGCTTGTGTGCTAGAGAAATTGATGAGATTGGCTTGGAGTTTTCTCCTGATTCTTCCCCTTCAGCCTGTACAAAAAGTGGAAACATAAAACTCATATACAATTCAAATTAAATAGTAGAAAACACACTTACTGAACAAACTTAATTCAAACAACAACAAAAAATTTCTTTAAAAAAACCTTAAAGAGCAGCAAGAAAACTTCCAACTGGCTGGCAATAGTTTATTATTAATTTGATTATAGCTGTAGACTAAGCTTCAGCTGTACTCACCCTTTCCGGTCTCTGTTCATTTCTCTGTCCCTTTGGTGCATCTGACAAACAGATATTATAGAATGGTCAGATAAATTTAATGAATGTTAAATATTCGACCCCCAAACAGAGGAATTAATAGATATTTATGTATAAAAGGATGACTTAGGGCTAAAAGCTTAACTCAATGAAAGTAACATCATCAATCATCTTCCAATCTTCTTCTATATTTTGAGGGCCCACGATCAATGTATTGATCATTCTGGCTCCTTTGTTTGTAGAGGAGTTTGCAATGTAAATGTGCATGGTTTTGAAGGGAAAACTTCACTGGTTGCAAGGGCCACTCAGCGATGGTATTATGAACTGGGAGTTGGAAGTACAGCTAATATAAAAGACCCCTGTCTTTTCAAGATGGGCAAAAAATGCCAGGATATGCCAACTTAAAAAGAAATTCAGTTTACCAGTGACGAACACAAATCTTCATAATTTACCAGAATCTTCTTTTAGATCCACATCCTCCATCTTTGTTTCATCCACAGATTTGTTCTCTTCCTTAACTCCTTCCTGGGTTATTTCCTTCTTCTGCTCCTCTATGCTCTTTTCCCCTTCAGGTTTCTGTCCTTCGGTTGAATCGTCATCACTAGATTCAAGAGTTGTCTCTTCTTTGTTTTCAACTTGAGCAACACTCTCTTGAACATCCTTTAGAGAAATTTTCCCAAGACCAAAAATTGCAGATAATTTATTTTAATTTTTTTTTATAATGAGTTTTGCCATCACCAAATACAAATCAATTAATATTGTGTAAATAGTTCATGAGATTATTAATAATCATTTATGACTGACTGAAATTAAATTTTTAAACAATTTATTTTTTAGCAAAAATTTTAATAAATTAAATAACCTTAAAATGTTTTTAAGATCTGTTGAAAATCAATCTATTTGAGAAATAAATGAAAACAATGACATACAGGACGATTGAAGCTAAAACACTGGACATTTTTTATCACTGAACTTCACATGATAAGTCTGAGAACAACAGCACACGGTCATTCACAGTTTTATACAAAAGACAGACCTTTTCTTGCTCTGGTTCCACAGGTTTCTGCTCCTCTCCTTCTGATTTTTCCTGCTCCTGCTGCTGCTCATCTTGATCCTCCTCTTCAGCCTGTTGCTGTGACATAGTCTCAGACCCTTCAGCACTTCTCTCAGAGATGGCTTTGTCACTGGTAGCATCTGCAATACAAAGACTTGGACTGAGTCAGTGGGTATATTGACAAGTAGTGGAATGACTTAATCATTGACTGATTAACTAAACCATGATGATAGATTTCACTCATTTCATATACACATATATATACACACCATTCATTGAATAATGCAGTTAATTACTACTTACAACTGACAAAGGTGTAATGACCTACAAAAATCATGAAAATGCATTACCACTATGGTTTTAAAGGGACTGTTCTATAAATTTATTGAAAAGCACTAGCCAGCTAATATTACCAACTTAAAGTTTAAGTGATTCCATGAGATTTGCAATTCTTATATTTCCAACCACCACATAGACAGTCCTTGACAAAATTATTTAGGTGAACACTGACACCACTACTGTCACTGACATAATCTCAAGGTAGAAGCTGCCTTCCGTTACCTGTATCTTGATCTCCGTCCTCTTTGCCTTCCCCTTCCTCCCTCTCATTAGGGTCTTCAATGGAGTCCCCGTCATCTAGTTTGTTGATGCGTGTTGAGTCAGTGTCTGGAAATGGAACAGCAGTAAAACCTCGTTAGTGACGTGTGTGTACACGCAGCTCATAACTGCTTACTTAGAATTTATTGCGTCTGCACACATTTTAATTTTTTAAAATCAAAACTACTAGTACTACTAGTTAACAGAAATGTTGATGACTTCCTTATAATGTCTTTTAAATTTTATTTAACTCAGTTTAGAGTTTTGTTTTACACTAATAATATGAAGGATTCAGCAAGATTTGAGGGGGGAGGGGGTGTTGTTAATTCAGCACGGGGAAACTGATGACAATAGGAAATAGGTGAATTAAAGACATTTCATACTACTTGAAAGATGTTGCCTTTGACATCATAGGATACTAAACAAACAGATACTGCTCCATGATTCTATACCAGATTTACATGAAATGTAAATACAAATTAACAATCAGAGGCAAACGTTTGATAGTAAAGCCAATAATATATGTAAAAAAAAAAAAGCCTTACCATACAAAAAACAAACCCAAAGATAAATATGAATAAATAAGTATGAGTAAAAAATGAAAAGCTTCACAGCTTCTTATTTAGCCTAATTTTTATCAGACATGTTGCATGTGTATAATAATAGTAGTTTATCACTAAGCCTAGTTATAAATTTGAAAAAAATAATTTTTTTTGAAAAGTTTTAATTTTGACCATTTAATAACATTAATAAATGTTGGAAAGTTTTAATTTTGACACTTTAATAACATTAATAAATGTTGGAAAGTTTTAATTTTGACCATTTAATAACATTAATAAATGTTGGAAAGTTTTAATTTTGACACTTTAATAACATTAATAAATGTTGGAAAGTTTTAATTTTGACCATTTAATAACATTAATAAATGTTGGAAAGTTTTAATTTTGACACTTTAATAACATTAATAAATGTTGGAAAGTTTTAATTTTGACACTTTAATAACATTAATAAATGTTGGAAAGTTTTAATTTTGACACTTTAATAACATTGTTGTTTTTTTCAACTCTAATGATCCTAAAAGTACATAAAATAATGAAGCAAAAAACAAAACTATACCAAACAGTCAGCAAAAGAAATGGTTAAAAAATAATTGATGTAACAACAAAATTATATATATAAAAGGCATTTAGTAAATCATAAGTTCTAAGCAAAATAAAAAAAATAAATTGAATTTGAAAAAAAACAACAACAGGTAGATAACAATTTGTGTTTTATGAAGCAGTTGAAGTATAGAGAAAGGAAGACATACAAGGAGAAATAAGCTATCATTTCATTAGGGTCGAAGGGAGATCATCTGTAGGGAACACACAGAAATGTAAGTCGAAGGGAGATTATCTGTTGGGAACAGAAATTTAGACCGTCAAAGGAAGATTATCTGTTGGGAACACACATAAAGTTTGGTAGATACTGACCAGAAATAAAATTCCAGTTAGATCATATTTTTCACACATGAGTTTTTAGAAATAGTAGAAAAAAAATGTACCATTAGTTATAATTTTTAGAGCAGTTAATGAAGAAAAAGACTTAGTGTATGTGTCCATTAGGGGCCTGTCAATTTGTACATAAGCAGCATAACTGAACATAACATAGGCCTAACAAATGCTGCAATATATTTGCTAAAAGATTGATTTTGAGGTAAATACCATAAATGGAAATGTTGAAAGCAACTTTTAAGAAAGGAATGCATTTCAGAAACATTTTTTTAAAATTATGCTTTAACCTCAGGTCAAATGGAATAGAAATTGATTATTTTATCAGACTCATAATTTCATCAGATTTTGTTTATAATCATCAAGAAACAAAATTGGACTCAAAACATCAACTGAAAGTTTATCAATATCTGGTCACAGGTGCCAAGAATTAAATGAAAAACAACAAGGCAAAAGTGTAAGACACAACGGTGAGGTGGGGAGCATATGTTTGAGAAGGATGATCGAACGCTGTGGTTTACACATCAAGCCAACTGGGAACACAACAACCAAACTCCAGGTCTACCTTCTCCTTCAGCTGGACCCTGGACCCCAGGACTTGGCTCTTGCACACTGGGAAGCTCAGCTGACTCATTGTCCACTGACACCTTGGTCTCAGCTGACTCACTGTCCACCGACCCCTTGGTCTCAGGTAACCCACTGCCCACTGACCCCTTGGACTGAGGTGTTTCAATGTTCCCTGATGCTATGGTCTTATCTGATGACTCCTTAGATTCAACTGCTGTCTGTTCCCCTTCGCTCTTGTCTGTTACTTGTGACTCTTCCACATCACTTTTCTCAAATTCACCAGATGTCTGATCACAGCTTTTGCTTTCTTCTTTAACTTCCCCATTTCTCTGAACTTCGTCCACCTTTTCTTGCATTTCTTCAACAGCAGCGACCTCTCCATCTTTTGCCCCGGGAGCTATCTCACCACCTTGAACATCATCTTTCCTATTCTCGTCACCGGAAACACCACCATCTCCAACAGCGGCCATCACATTTACTTCAGCCGCTACAGTCAATTTACCTTGTGCCTCAGCCGCGTTGTTAGCGCTGCTCTCTTCTACTGCAGGGACCTCTAGCGAAATAACTTGAGAACTTTCTGCAACTGCTGTATCGGGATTAACAGTTGCTTCATTTTTCTTCTTCAACTCATCCTCCTTTGATTCTTTCTCATTTTTGCTCACAAGTTCATCAGCTTTGTTCTTATCATTAACAGGTTTCTCATGAGTGTCACCTTTCTTGTCACTGTCAAGCGTTCTAGCTGTTTGCTTATCTGAAGCAAGACTTGCAGTCTCCAGTTTGTTCACATGAACTGGGTCTGACTTTCTGGTCCCACCAGAGGAGTCATATTTCCCATTACTGTGAATGGATTCTTCGCTGGATTTTATAGAAACGGAGGCGATCGAGGAGGTGGAGCTGCCACTCTCTGGGAGCAGAGGCATGGCAGAGGATGTTATCTTCTGCCACGATGGGGCTCCTAGGTAAAAAGTCGGAT
This sequence comes from Lymnaea stagnalis, assembly GCA_964033795.1. Lineage (NCBI taxonomy): Eukaryota > Metazoa > Mollusca > Gastropoda > Lymnaeidae > Lymnaea > Lymnaea stagnalis. The sequence goes on along the minus strand of CAXITT010000397.1, from coordinate 534,639 downwards.
CAGATTAGTACTTGGTAATTCATCGAATATGTTCAAACCATTTTTTAAACCAAAAAAAAAGGAAAATTGTTTTGAATAAAAACACTGCAACCACAAAACCCAAGAATTGACAAGATGTATTGACAATGTTAATACAATATGGTGGACTACAAAACACAAAGTAATGCCACATTACACTTGAATTTGAGATTGGTTAATCTGATGAAATTGTAAATAAATTTATTAAACAGAACATTTAAAGAAAGTTAGTATTCTTAATGAAGCATGTCAGAAATAGAGTTGAAATGACAGGTGCATTCCAAGTCATCCTCCATCCACATTCACACATGTCAACGGATGAGTCACTGTCCATTAACATTCACACATGTGAACCGATGAGTCACTGTCCATTAACTTTCACATAAGTTACTAGATTACTGTCGCATCAGTCAACAGGTCTATGTACAGACATCCACACATCAGTGGATTCGATTCACTTTACTTTTATTGAAACAAGAATTTTTAAAAAAAAGGTCAATTTATTGTTAAAATGCCATCCATGACTCAGCATTTCATTTATAATCCTATTCAAAGTTAGATCTAATGTGTTGGAGACTTGAATTTTTTTTTTCTAAAATCACGGGTGGAAAGAAAAAAAAATAAAGACTTAAAAATTGATAAACAGAATAATCCAGCCTATATAAAAAAAGCCAATATATCTGCACAAAGCTTAGCTAGGAGTTAAGTTGTTGTTTTTTTCAGAGTCCTTCGCAAGCCCTCTCATTAAGAAAATAAATAAATAATTGACCACAACCTCATTTTCAAAAAAAATAAGGCAGAGAGTTAAGAATGAATAAGCACCACAATCCAGAGCAGTAAAAGTATCCAAGACCACAGTCCAAGAGTCAGTATACTTACAGAAAGTATCCAAGACCACAGTCCAAGAGTCAGTATACTAGCAGAAAGTATCCAAGACCACAGTCCAAGAGTCAGTATACTAGCAGAAAGTATCCAAGACCACAGTCCAAGAGTCAGTATACTAGCAGAAAGTATCCAAGACCACAGGCCAAGAGTCAGTATACTAGCAGAAAGTATCCAAGACCACAGGCCAAGAGTCAGTATACTAGCAGAAAGTATCCAAGACCACAGTCCAAGAGTCAGTATACTAGCAGACAAGCAAGACTGAAAACCTTTCCTCAAGTCACTAGGTTGTTACTGCCATCTTGGAACTCACCCGATCCCTCCTTGTTGCCTAGCGCGGATGCCGCTGTTGGTGTGGCTGCCGGCGAGGGGGGCTCAAGGATGTCTCGGTACTTGGACACCATCAAAACTGAGCAGAAGTAGACGATGGCCAGTGCAAGGAACTGTGCTTGCTTTGTTTCCTCCTGGGAGAATATAAGATTCTTCAATGGCTTCAGTTCTTTGTGCTCTTATATAAGCTTTAGACATGAATTCACCAATAATGAGACTTTACAAAACGGTCTTGTTTGTGGTAAAACTCTAATCTCCCTATCAGATTCATGCCCTAAAACAATCTATGTCATCCGGACATCAGTTTGTAAAATGACTGCGAGATGGGAATCTTTATACAAATAGTAAAGTTTCTACATTTGTCTACATTCATCTGTCTGAAATGAATAGGAGATGGGAATCCTGATACAAATAGTAAAGTTTCTACATTTGCCTACATTCATCTGTCTGAAATGAATAGGAGATGGGAATCCTGATACAAATAGTAAAGTTTCTACATTTGTCTACATTCATCTGTCTGAAATGAATAGGAGATGGGAATCCTGATACAAATAGTAAAGTTTCTACATTTGCCTACATTCATCTGTCTGAAATGAATAGGAGATGGGAATCCTGATACAAATAGTAAAGTTTCTACATTTTTCTCATCTGTCAGAAATGACTGGGACATAAATGCCTTCCATTTAGTAGCAGCACAGGCTTGTTGATTTAAGCTCATAGTCCTAATTATACATATTAATGATATAATTTTTTTTTTAAATATCTTTGCTTATAAATATATATATCAGCTAAAAAAGAAAAATTCAGGACAGTTAACGATCTATTTGTGACTAGCTCATCAGAGGCAGACCACTTAATTAAGAAATAAAGTTTTATCTTAGCTAGCAACTGACCACATCTCTGTACACTACAGCCCTCAGCCTGTTGATGTCCATGTCCTGCAGAAGCTTTTCAGGGTCCTTAATTGGTGTAGTCTGGCCAGCCAAGTTTTCAACAATATTCTGACAAGAGACCAACAAATAAAACATCATTTGCAACACTAATCTGTGAAATTTTCTGGTCAAACAAAAGTTTATCTAGCAAATTTATTAAAATCCAGACTAGTGACAAACTGGAAGCTGATTTCTAGAGTTTGCCAGTGTTTTGGTTTGCTTTAATTATCCTGTAATGCTAACTCAAAGTTACAATACTGACGGATGACTTTTTTTTGTTACCAACAAAAAACGTATTTTTTTAATGAGCAGATGCAGTAAGATGTCAACATAAAGGTGGGGTAAGATTTTGAATTAAAGGTGGGGTAAGATGTTGAATTGAAGGTGAGGTAAGATGTCAAAATAAAGGTAGGGTAAAATGTCAACATAAAGGTGAGGTAAGATGTTGAATTAAAGGTGGGTTAAGATGTCAACATTAAGATGAAGTAAAATGTAAACATAAAGATGAAGTAAAATGTCAACATAAAGGTGAAAGGATGCCATAAAGACAACATGGAGGACACACTAACAACAGTGAGAAATTTAAGAATGTTACCTTTGTTGATGGATGGGATCCACCGATAAGGCTGTGGATGGGATCCACTCCATTGATAGGTTTGTTTGTGGCTGGTGACGGGGGCTCAGACGAGCCGTGGCCTGGATATCTGTGGCGACACTCCAGGCAATTTCTAACAGCTGATGTGCAAACTGGTCGACAGCAAATAAAGAGTTAAGAAGGGAATACCAGGATTGCTTTGTCAATGTACCCACACCTGACCCAACCAGAGGAATCCCAGGATTGCTTTGTCAATGTACCCACACCTGAACGAACTAGAGTACTGCTTTCACACACCTGAACCAACTAAGAGTACTGCCTTCACACACCTGAACCAACTAGAGTACTGCCTTCACACACCTGAACCAAATAGAGTACTGCCTTCACACACCTGAACCAACTAGAGTACTGCCTTCACACACCTGAACCAACTAGAGTACTGCCTTCACACACCTGAACCAAATAGAGTACTGCCTTCACACACCTGAACCAACTAGAGTACTGCCTTCACACACCTGAACCAACTAGAGTTCTGCCTTCAGATCCATCTACTTAATTTTACAGACTAGGAGCTTTAAAACAAGTTCAAGTTCTTAAAAATATTCTTGACATCCCATGAAATTGTATATTTTGATCTGAAATGCTTCAAATTTTTACCCATCTACATTTAGCATTGCTCAGTGACATTTGATGTCTTGTTGAAACATTCAACGAGTCCAAGATCTGTAGATATTCAATGCCTAGCCCAGTGGTCGGCAAACTCATTAGTCAAAAAGAGCCAAAAATCAGCAGCAGGAGGACTAAACAATTTTTAAGAGCCAAATTTCTTATCAACAACCTGTTATAACCATGTTTTTCTGAGTCAAAACTGATTTGTGACCAACCGGCCAAGCCGCATTCAGGTCGCTAAAGAGCTTCATGTGGCTCACGAGCCGCAATTTGCCAACCGCCGACCCACTAGATGAACAAGCCCCAATTCAACAGTGGATTGCTGTAGCTTACCCAGCCTCAGGCACTGTCTTAGTATTCCACCAGAAGGCATGTTTTTCTCGTTCTCCAGTTCTGAGAAATTGGTGGAGCTGGCAAAGACCAGAATGTCTGTCATGTACATGATCCTCTGCAGTATGAGCACGGCTTGTTCGATACTCAGGCCTTGGTTGGGTTCAAGGATCTCAATCTCTCCCTTAAACAGACAACGCTTACATTAGTCACATAAACATGTGGGTTCAAGAGTGTAAAAAAATAAGACCTTAATGAATAATATTTTTTTCCCTCACGTTTATAACATATTAAACAGACAACGGTTACATTAGTGACATAAACATATGGGTTCAAGAGTGTAAAAAAAATAAGACCTTAATGAATTATATTTAATTCCCTCACAACGTTTATAACATATTAACTTTAATTTTCTACTATCAATAAATTGGGACCATTTTTTGTACAGGCGGCCAGCGAACAATTTTTACTGCACAATTATTCAATGAAAGTTTTGCTACAGACTAAATTTAAGGAAAAGCTCAAACAAGGATTTTCATGACAGAAAATAATATGTTCCATGAATGAAAAACTAACTATTTCCATTTTTTGGATTAATAAAACAAACAGCTTATCTTTTATGACCATGCAGTTTTTAAGCCTGGTCACTTACATTCTGTGATGTAGCTGCTGCCAGTAAGGGCAAGAGGCCCCCGCAAGATGTGATGAGGTTGTCAGCCAGCTGGGAGATCATGTGGGTGACGTTGACCACATAGATGTGGTTCTCACTGGAGTTCACAAAATCTATGACAGTCTTGGTGCTGTGGCTGCAAGACAACAAATAAAAAAAACAAGGTAATATACTGGAAGCAGAGCACTGGCGTAACCATTTAGCAATGCTACCTTTAAAACAAAGCTTTGGTTTCACTTCTATTTACCCAAGCTCATGACTTGAGTTATAATCTAAGAGCATTAGATAGCTCTAAAATACAAAAATCATGTGCTTCATTTGATCTGTATCCATATCTTTAAGCCCTGTGTTAACCCAAGATTAGTTCTAGACAAGTTATGAAAAGTACACTATATGAAATGATTTAAAACATATTTTTAAAAAATCATTTGTCAGATTCTGAGAGAACTTGAGACATAAGTAACTATACGGCCATTATATATGTTACAGATTTGAAGTAAATATTTACAGCGCAAACAATGTTATTTTAAAAATTTCTTGTTAAAAATTAGACAGAAACTGAGAACAAAACAATGTCAGCACCTTTTCCAAACCTGAATGTCAGTCTCAACAGCAAACAACAAGTCTGACAAGAGCTTCTGGTGCAAGAAGGACCAACGGAACTCTGGGATGCGGAAAGCTGGGGCCCGGGGTCCGGGACTGAAGATGTGACCGCCCCCTCGGCTGGCGGTGGAAGGATTCCTCTGCAGGGTGGGCACGCCCGGGCCATCTTGGCCAACTTCCTGAGTAAACTTGGGCCGAGCACCTCCTTTGTCACTTGATTTGAAAAGACTGGGATCATCAAATCTGACAAGGACACAAGAAATTTTATATCAATTAAACTGATGGCAAGTTATATTAAAACAGATTGAGGATTATTTAAAATTAGGACAGAGTTAAGGCCACTGCTCCTTTTTTTTTTTTTTTACTAATGATTCAGATTTTAATGAGGAAGTATCAATATTTACAATAGTATACATACAAGTCTATGCAACACTTCAGGTTATTTCCATTTCATGTTATTTTACCAGCTGTTTTAGTTTTGTAAAATGAATACCAAAACAAACAATAGTCATATTTGCATGTCCCAATAACACTAATGTGAAATGAATGAAAATATTGTGCACTATTTTAAAGTCTTTGTTTAACTGAATGAATTAAAACAATCTTACTGGCTGAATTGTACGGCTGATTTGTTTTGTAAAACTGACACAAACTTTGTCATTAATTCTTATTTTCAATGTAAAAACAGAACCAGCCATTGCCCGTACCCATTGGGAAATGTTTCCCTGCCTTTTGCAGCTTTCAATTCAGGGTCTTCTGACTGCGACTGAGTCCTTGGCTTGTCAGTTGTAGCTTGGGGCTGGACTTGATGCTGCTCCAGTTGGCTATCGACATCTCCATTTTTGACACCACCCTCAGCTCCAGCCTGAGTCACGCCATCACCATCCCCTTGAGAACCTCTTTCAGCTTCTGCAACCTCACCACCATCTTCTCTCTTCTCAACCTTCTCTTCTTTGGCCTCATTGTTGTTGTCTTTCCTCTCAACCCTCTCTTTGTCTTCCTCCTGCTTATTCCCGTTGGTTATTGCTTCCGCCTCTTCGTCGGAGACCTCTGAGATTTTCACAGAGGATTTGTGGGCCGGCCGGGCGTTTTGGTCATCTGACAGCCCAGAGATGGTGCTGATTGGTCGATGTTTGAGCTCTGATGGATCAGAGATATTATCTGTTCTGTGCTGCTCAAATTGTTGGTACATCTTTGACATGTGGATCTTGAAATCCTCATAAGCAACCTGTGGAATACAGATATGAGGGCATAATCTCAATTTAAACAATTTGACATTTTCTTTTCATTAATCACAATGTTGAGGAAAAAATTATTTTTTTTAAAGAGGGTCTGGTTTGATTGTATTTAAAAATAAAAAATTCCAATTCAAGTGCCAGAGATAATATTTTAACTGTAGTTGAATAGTTAATAGAATAAAGTTTTCTGCCAAAAAATAATACAGCATGCCCCAATAAAGTTCAGCTATCACAGGATATTAAACAATGAGCCATACTACTACGAGGGGAAAAAAGAATAAATGACATCTTTATTGCAAGAGTGTACAGTATAGTGGGGATTATGTTCCAGAACCCCCCCCCCCCTCCTGCATGATAGGTGAAAATCCTTGAATCAGCGACCTTATAATTAACATATTTTTTTTCAATTTAGTATTCATTTAATGAGTTTTATTGAACATTTTAAATATTTTGTATACTGTTTTAAATTTTTTTGGCTAGAAAATACTTATTTTACTGCAAAATAAATTAAAATAATAAATATATAAGAATACTTATTTTCTGAAAAATCCCGCAATTTAGCAAAAATTCTGCGATAGAAAATGAGATATATAAAGTAAAAAAAAGTGATACGGTGAGACTCTAAAAAGTGAACCCGCGATAGCTGAGGGATCACTGTATGTAAGAGGTAAGTTTTTTGCAATGCATAAGAGTTGATTTCCAACCTTTGAGTGCAGGATGGCCAGTGTATCAATCCAGACCCTCCATCCACCAAATTCAAACTTGATGGCATGGTGCAGCAGCATCTTAAAGAGAGCCATGACCATGTCTGTGATTCGTTGTTGTTCTGAGTTGCGGGGATAGATGTAGGACAATGAGAAAAGCCAGTCCTGCCAAACTGACATCTGGAGGACAGTCCTGAAGGGGCAATAATATTAGACAATGTTATGAAAGCTACAAGGAGACATTTATTAGATTAATTCACGGTGGACAATGTTATGAAAGCTACAAGTGGAGACATTTATTAGATTAATTCATGGAAACTGATAAATTCAACACACACACACAAAAAACTGATTTATTTTCTTAGCATCAGTTTCATGCTCCAATAGTTGATTTTCACTTAAAAAACATTCTTATTTGAATAACAGTTTCCTTAATGTCTTCAGGAAAAATATTTTTGATGCTGCAACAAGGTTTCCAACAAGTTTCAATACATTAAACCTGGGAAAATCTGCTCCAAATGTGCCTTAGGGACATAGGGCAGGCAATATTTTGTTCCTTTTCAATACTCTTGCCACACTTGTCCCATTTAGTTGACTAATCATACTCATGCCCCACTTGTCCCATTTAGTTGACTAATCATACTCATGCCTCACTTGTCCCATTTAGTTGACTAATCATACTCATGCCTCACTTGTCCCATTTAGTTGACTAATCATACTCATGCCTCACTTGTCCCATTTAGTTGACTAATCATACTCATGCCCCACTTGTCCCATTTTGTTGACTAATCATACTCATGCCCACTTGTCCCATTTTGTTGACTAATCATACTTATGCCCACTTGTCCCATTTAGTTGACTAATCATACTCATGCCCCACTTGTCCCATTTAGTTGACTAATCATACTCATGCCCCACTTGTCCCATTTTGTTGACTAATCATACTCATGCCCCACTTGTCCCATTTTGTTGACTAATCATACTCATGCCCCACTTGTCCCATTTTGTTGACTAATCATACTCATGCCCCACTAATATCATCTCAAAATCGTACAATGCAGTATTTTGATATTAAATAAATAAAAATACAGTATATATAATGTATACAATAACTACTCCTATAGCGTGTTCAGTGGAATCGAGTTAAACTGGCGTCAAAATATGGAACTGTAGGTTAACAGAAGATGACTGAGTTAACGGGAAACTGCGGTCACTTTGTTTTGCAGACGTGTATCGGCTAATACATATTAATTAATATTTGGATTAAAGTGCTGATCACATTATCCCAGTCTGTCACAGGTAAAAATAAAGTCACCGGTGAAATGTGTTCAAACTTGACGTCAGATGAGCATAAAATAAAATGTATTAAAATAAGAATGAATTACCCGGTAACTAATTGGGACCCCCCACCTTTCTTGTGTGTACGGTACAGTGAGCTTTAAAACACCAGCCCAGCCCCCCCCCCCCCCCCCCCCCCCTATGAGCATAAAATAAAATGTATTAAAATAAGAATGAATTACCCGGTAACTAATTGGGACCCCCCACCTTTCTTGTGTGTACGGTACAGTGAGCTTTAAAACACCAGCCCAGCCCCCCTCCCCCCCCCCCAAACTTAACAAAAGCCATTGTACATCATGATGTTGCAGTCAACAAAATGTGACACGGGTTTTCACCATGAGTGATTCAGCCAGCCCAGTGGTTCCCAGAATAAACGCCACATCGCCCTGAGTGCTCGTTGCCCTCGGGCAAGGAGGTGGCTGCGGCATCCTCATCGGGGCATTGCGAAATATTTTTAAAAATTCATTATTTGAATTTCACTTTTAAACCAATGTTACAACTTTCGGTCGTGGTGCAAACTGTAACCCACTAAGCAACCGCTGTTTGCAGTTCCAGATGGCGCTCAGTGACCTACATACACATTATATTTATTTTTATCCAACCCTTATTTTATTTGTGTATTTGAATTGTACATGTTAGAATCCGACACAGGGAGCCTGGTGAAAACGTAGTGTGGCATAGGCGCAGGGAAACGAAAATTTTAGAACCACTGGCGTAACTGGAATTATACGTAACACGTGGCCTTACCATTCGGTGGACTAAATATTACTGTAATTTCTCTAATACTGAGTTGAGGTATAGCTAGCCAGATCATTTGTGAAAATACATCTTGACAACATCACGACGATAATTCCTGCAAACATTGTCTGGTATTTTACAGCATTCCAAATATAAATGTGCTATTTTAGGACTTTCAGAGTTTCGGGATGAATAGTGTAGTATTTTTAAATGCCGCATGTACTTTCTGCCGATGAATATGCTGCCCCCCTCCACACCCCACAAACTGACATTACGAAAATGTAGCTGGCGGAGTTGATTGTATAGATTTAAATATTTAGACCCGTGCCAAGCACACTATCTCCTAAATCCACACCACTCATTTTGCCTCTGATTGCTACTGAAAAGTCCGGCTTGTGGAATGTGCAGTGCAGTGCGCGTATGATGGACGCTTCTATGAAGACCTCAACACAGTAAATTGTGTCTTATATCCAAGCAAGAATATAAACTTTCTTTATCTTATGTTGAAGCTGATGTTTATCGGTAGAAGTAGAAGTTTCTTCTTCATCATCGGTTCGCGTGCATTTCTTTTTGTCGAGGCCATATCGTTAAATACTCACTAAGTAAACTAAATTAGGGGACCGAAAATAAAAAGGATCGCTGATTCCATAATGGAAACAAACATTAAAATCAGGCAATGTGCACATCTGTCCATGTGGCCAAATTCGAACGCCAAAGCTGTTTGGGAAATGGGACATTCATGTATAACATACCTGGTACGCAAAATAAACATTAAAAAGTTTTATAAAATATTTATTACCCCCCCCCCGCAGCACCTTGTCAACGTAAAAGAAAGGGCCATCGAACTATTACGTCAAACAAAGGGCAATCTAACTATTACGTCAAAAGAAAGGGCCATCGAACTATTACGTCAAACAAAGGGCCATCGAACTATTACGTCAAACAAAGGGCCATCTAACTATTACGTCAAATAAAGGGCCATCTAACTATTACGTCAAACAAAGGGCAATATAACTATTACGTCAAACAAAGGGCCATCTAACTATTATGTCAAATAAAGGGCCATCTAACTATTATGTCAAACAAAGGGCCATCTAACTATTACGTATTATGTACGCGCTGAGGATGCCTATGACAGATTTGATTGGGGGGGGGGGGGGGGGGGGGGGGGGGGGGTGGGGGGGGGGGGGGGGGGGGGTTTGTCAATAGACTGCATCTACATTTATGCATACAATAATTATCCTGACAGTCTCTTATAGAGCCAACTGTCATCTGAAAATCTGTGAAGTCCGTGAATTCTAATTAGGCCTTTTATTATTATTAAGGCTATAAGAAATATTACAATATTTCGCAGTAAGCATATAGGCCTACTCATATAAGCTACTAATGCTTTGTGTTTTCATTAAGAGATCCCTGTAGTTGTAAAATTGAACCTGACATATGATACATGATCACACACTGTAGTCCAATAATTCGTCTTTCCGTGCTGGTGACGTAATTATTTCCAAAGGGCAGACCCCCCCCCCCCATATTACTGGGGAAAAAAATTGAGCCGTCGTCTGATTTTTTTCCGTTTAAAAAAGGGGTGGGGTGGGGGTAGTGTTAGTAGTGATACAAACCTGTCCTTTTACCATCGCTGAGGGTAAAGAGTCCAATAATTCGTCTTTCCGTGCTGGTGACGTAATTATTTCCAAAGGGCAGACCCCCCCCCCCATATTACTGGGGAAAAAAATTGAGCCGTCGTCTGATTTTTTTCCGTTTAAAAAAGGGGTGGGGTGGGGGTAGTGTTAGTAGTGATACCAAACTGTCCTATTACCATCGCTGAGGGTAAAGAGCTGCTTTGCGAGTTCTACAAATATTTTTTAAATGCCGCTGACAAGCTCTTATAAAATATGTCCACATCCAACGTTCCAGTGCAGAACAGTGGGATCATGTATTTTATTTTAAAAACCATCTCATCTCTAGTTTTCTCAGTTTTCACAATCGCCGCGGTTCAAGGAAACACGCTTGGTAGCAGTCAAAGGGGGATGGTGGTGAATAGTATAAATATTACCGGTGACGCAGCTAACTAGTTCAGTGCGACACACAAAGCAACAGTAGGACAATCATCACCATCACTACGATACTTTGTGGTGATATTTTTATAACCTTTGACACTCCGACCAACCCCCACCCATGTGTCCGTATGCCGCAAATCTCCTTCAATAACAACCTCCAACTCCTTTCTCAGTGCTCACATAATATAATGAAGGATGGTCCCAACTTTTAAAAAAATTACAACCAATCGTTTTTCTCGTTCCATTTACCAGTAGATTTTTATTGGAAAAGGCTAAAACTTCAACAAACGAATTTTAATCAGAAATTTTTTTTTTTCACCGGCTCTCTGAAAATCGTAGTTTTGGCATGTCTCAGCGTACAATCGTAAAAGACATAATAATAATAATAATAAGTGGTCTTATATAGCGCGGTACCCCAAACAAGTTTCTACCATCAGCTGAGAACTGAACGTGTACTAAATCGTACACTGTACGCCAAAATCACACTGCACGCCAAAATCGTAAGAGTAAACAGGTCTGCACTTGTCCAATTTAGTTGACTATTCATACTCATGCCCCACTTGTCCCATTTAGTTGACTAATCATACTCATGCCCCACTTGTCCCATTTTGTTGACTAATCATACTCATGCCCCACTTGTCCTATTTTGTTGACTAATCATACTCATGCCCCACTTGTCCCATTTTGTTGACTAATCATACTCATGCCCCACTTGTCCCATTTTGTTGACTAATCATACTCATGCCCCACTTGTCCCATTTTGTTGACTAATCATACTCATGCCCCACTTGTCCCATTTTGTTGACTAATCATACTCATGCCCCACTTGTCCCATTTTGTTGACTAATCATACTCATGCCCCACTTGTCCCATTTAGTTGACTAATCATACTCATGCCCCACTTGTCCCATTTTGTTGACTAATCATACTCATGCCCCACTTGTCCCATTTAGTTGACTAATCATACTCATGCCCCACTTGTCCTATTTTGTTGACTAATCATACTCATGCCCCACTTGTCCCATTTTGTTGACAAATCATACTCAGGCCCACTTGTCCCATTTTGTTGACTAATCATACTCAGGCCCACTTGTCCCATTTTGTTGACTAATCATACTCAGGCCCACTTATCCCGTTTTGTTGACTAATCATACTCAGGCTCACTTGTCCCATTTTGTTGACTAATCATACTCAGGCCCACTTGTCCCATTTTGTTTACTAATCATACTCATGCCCCACTTCTCCCATTTTGTTGACTAATCATACTCATGCCCCACTTGTCCCATTTTGTTGACTAATCATACTCATGCCCCACTTGTCCCATTTTGTTGACTAATCATACTCAGGCCCACTTGTCCTATTTTGTTGACTAATCATATTCATTTGTTTTGGGGGCCAAGCAAGTTACTCGTTTTATTTAAATCCCTAAATCAATAACCAGCCTCTATATAAATTACTGCTCGGCTATGGTTAGTGCAGGTCTTGCTCCAAGGTGGGTGTTAACCACACGTCTCCTGCCTTCCACACCGATGGCTTACCGCCTGTTGTCCTTGTTGTTGTTACAGAGTATGGTGAGGTCAGACAAGAAAGTCTTCTTCACTTCCAAAACCTCAGCTGTTGGCTTGGACTGACGGATCATTGTGGCCACCACCTTCAGGATGGCTGGAGGAATATAACCAGAGACACTTTAAGAGACTTTGCTGGTGCAATAAGAATTTAAAACTTTATTTTTTAACCAACAACAAAACTTAAACAAAATGTTTCATTTACTTTAAACAACAAGGCCAATGAACTACATTTCTTGGTATTGAAGATGAGGAACTAAAATTAGACTTTCAATTTAGTTTCTTCAACTATACTAACTCTGTGCATTAATAGTTAAGATTTATATTTAGACTCCAAACATGTCATAATGAATAATCTTATTTGAACTGTCAGTGACACCAAGACAAATTTTATTCTAGATGTTGATGGCCACACAGATGACTAGCAGGATTATAATATGAAAAACATGAGTTATCACTGGTATGGAGTCATGACAACCTAGGTTCGACATTTGAATGATAAAGTGAGAATTCAGTTAACCACCTGAGTTTTCAACACGGAATGTTGATTCTGGCTCTTCTTTTCTCACTTTGATGTTCTCTTGATTCATTCTTTCAGTCAGAATCTGTAGAGGAATATCATTGATGGAATACGACATCTCATGAAGTGCACATTTAATAAAGCAGCTACCGGTTTAAGGACATAAAGAAAACCCATTTCATTAATCAAGCAAAGATTTAATGAAGGCAATAATGGCAAAGATTAATGGGACACAAACTAATGTGTGTAAATAAGACAATATACTGTTAAGCTTGAATTATGTTTAGACAATATAGGCCTACAAATTCAAACATTTGGACAAATGCCTTCATCAATAAAACCAAAAAGTCATTAATAAAATTATAAATTGAACTGAAATAATATTATATATATATATCCTAACTATACCTAAAATGAAAGAGAAGAAAAGAATTAGAATGGTCACGAGTCCCTAACGAAAAGAATGATCAGTAGAGCTGTAGAGCTTGTGACAAACAAGTATCTACCATCAGCTGAGAACTGACCTTGTACTAAATGAAATGTGACCCATCAGCTGAGAACTGACCTTGTACTGAATGAAATGTGACCCATCAGCTGAGAACTGACCTTGTACTAAATGAAATGTAATCCATCAGCTGAGAACTGACCTTGTACTAAATGAAATGTGACCCATCAGCTGAGAACTGACCTTGTACTGAATGAAATGTGACCCATCAGCTGAGAGCTGACCTTGTACAGAATGAAATGTGACCCATCAGCTGAGAACTGACCTTGTACTAAATGAAATGTAATCCATCAGCTGAGAACTGACCTTGTACTAAATGAAATATGACCCATCAGCTGAGAACTGACCTTGTACTAAATGAAATGTAATCCATCAGCTGAGAACTGACCTTGTACTAAATGAAATGTGACCCATCAGCTGAGAACTGACCTTGTACTGAATGAAATGTGACCCATCAGCTGAGAACTGACCTTGTACTGAATGAAATGTGACCCATCAGCTGAGAACTGACCATGTACTAAATGAAATGTGAGCCATCAGCTGAGAACTGACCTTGTACTAAATGAAATATGACCCATCAGCTGAGAACTGACCTTGTACTAAATGAAATGTAATCCATGATTTTTAAAATGAAATGGAACAGAGACCAGTGAGCTGCACCACTAATTATCCAGAACAGATTCTCACCTCAAAGAGCACAAGGTATGTGGACATTGAGATGTTCTGGGTGTGAAGCATCAGACGCTCTGCCAGTAGACTGAATAAGTTGTGTGGGTTCATAGCGTCTTGTTTTCTTCTGAAAAAAAAATCAATTAAATAGATATATTAAAACTCTAATTTTCCTCAGATTTTTTTGTTGCTTTTTCCATAAATATTAGCGTCCATGTTTAAATAGGAATTTTACATCTTTGTAATTTGAATTATTTTTAATATCTAAGACAATGTTAAGAAAATGTAACTGTTTAAAAATAATAATCAATCCCCTGTTCAGTTTATAAAGGAAGTGGTTATTACAGCATGTCCATATGAATATTCACTAGTAAGATTGTGTTGTAGTGTGCATGGTGTGTCAGTGTGTTAGTTAAGTTAAAGAACAGGTCTTGTGAGGGGTTTTATTGTAGCTGTGACTAGTGCTATTCCTGTGGCAGTTGTGAAAATGGAGCCAAAATGATCAATAAATTGATCGTGGGCCCTTAAGATATAGAAGAAGAAGAAGAAAACATTGAGGAAGAGGGTTGTACTATATTCTTCTACTGATAGCAAGCTGCGCTATATATGTGTTTGATTCTTGTACAGCCTGATAGAGATGTTTCTGGTTTAAAGTTTACATTGCTCTTGGAAAAAAGGACTTGTGTTCAGTCCAGTGTTAGTTCAACGTGTAAAAAGAATTTTATGCAGGAAACCAGTCATCACAGACCAGAATTCAGACTAATATTATTATGTAATTTTTAAAGGATATGTCACCTTAACTAAGACATTTCAAAAGCTTAAATGTACATTTAAAAAAACACTTCAGTACCTGTAGGTGCTCCTCATGAGGAACAGTCCAAGCAGGCGCAGTGAGAAGAGTCTGATGTCTTCACTCTGTGAGGCCAGCAGCTTAAATATTGTTCTGGTGGAGGGAGGGATTTTCATTACAACATGGCAACAAGTGTTCATTGAGGTCAAGAAAAGCTTGTACTATTTTTAAACAGATTTGCTTGAGGTAATATAAATAGATATGGAGTCTGCATCTGATACAGTTACAATACAGCCAAGTGTTGTGCAAGCCCGGGCATGTGTTAAGCATTCTATGGCATGCCTGCGCCCACGAGGCAATAATTCATCAGTTTTATCAACTTATTGAGTAGACAAATCAGACTCCTACCTGACTCCATTCTTCTGATCAAAAGCTGGTACCATCGATGAAGGATGCTCTGCCATGAGCTGGACCAGGAGTTCCAGCACATCTATCAGATTGTCATCCTGGGAAAAAAAAAAAAAGGCAGATCATGATCTCTTAAAATCCTTCTGAGTTGCATGTTATGCAAAGGCAGCATTGCAGCCAACGGTTCTGAACGTGGTTATGTAACATTGTTTGAATGAAGCGCTGCTCACCTCATGCAGAGTGGTCAGGTAGTTGAGCATAGACTGCAGCTCATCCTCCAGGATGCCGTGGCCCTTGATGATCAGCTCCTTGACGTACATCAACATGAAGGACCTCAGCTTGATGATTTCATCCCTGGTGGGGCGGGGCCCGTCTGGGGGGGACAGAAAAGATTCAATCATGCACACAAATTGTTAACCCTTGGTGTGGTAAGACAAAACTTTAGGGCCATCTCAATAAATTGTCACCCAGTGCAGCCCGCAGGAATGACCAGTTAGTGATATTAAACTGGCTGACCAGGTACAAGAGAGCAGACAACCTGATGCTGAGTAAATATGTGTAGAAAAAGAAAACAAAACTAAGCTGATTATTTTACTGTAGGCAAACATGGCAGGAACATGTCACGAATACAATTGTGCCACGGACACAGGCAAGAGATACTATTAAACATATCACACTAAAATTATACAATATAATTTATTGTCAGAAAAACATAAAAATCATAATGTCAGTCACTATAATTAAAACGTCATTTTTTGAAAAATTAATTGAAGTACAGCTGCTTTGATTTATGTCCGCTGACTGACCTAAGGCTTTGGGCTGGACACCGCTGCGGTCCAGAGGATTGACCACCCAATAGTAGTACTTGAGAGAGTGCATGGTCTGCAGTACTGCACTGACGCGCCGAATCTTGTTGTAGATCTGAGCATTGCTGATGAACTCAGTGGCCAGGTAGCAGTAGAGCTTTGTTTGAACCTGGCCAACAAATAAAACCAATAACAAAAATCAGGTTTAAAAAATTCCCACCTGGCAAGGATAGACAAACAGTGGATCAACAATTTCCCTGACCCAGTGACTATGTTTGAAATGTTCAGCTACACATTGAAATTTTGTTATTACAACAATCAAGTTTTTTTTAAGTCACTAATATATTAATCATGTCATTTTTTTAAAAATTGCTTTATTTTAAATTGACAATTAGAAGCAAGGAATAATAATATAAAATTTCTGATAAAACTAGCTGAGCCCCTGAACTTTATTAATATTTCAAGGTCCCACCCACTTTTACATCACAGATTTATTACATCATTTATTTCCATAAATACGCTCCAAACGCACATGCAGTATTTTTATTTAAGAATCTCATTTAGCACAGTTATCGCAAATTTTGTTTTGAACACTATTGAACCTTAGTATTAGTGACGGACATTGTTACTTAGAGCATTGTAGATGTTGATATAGATTTATAAAATAATTTTTTTTACATTTATTCACTCGGTCACAATTTGATTAAAAATCTCAGACCATCGTAATGTGTCACATGGCATTATGACATCGTTAGTCAATCATCCTATGAAACCAGACTTTCCAAATAAAATAAAACTTATTGTAACTTCTCCTTATACAATAAAATTTAAAAAACAGACATTAATGTGTAATATGCAGTTATCTTTGGGTCACACATGCTTTCTTTAGGCAAATATAAACTCTGCCCATCATCAGAAATGAATCAGATGCCACCCTAGCCCCACATAGTCATTGAAGCAAGTCAAAGAAATGAATCAGATGCCACCCTAGCCCCACAAAGTCATTGAAGCAACTCAAAGAAATGAATCAGATGCCACCCTAGCCCCACATAGTCATTGAAGCAACTCAAAGAAATGAATCAGATGCCACCCTAGCCCCACATAGTCATTGAAGCAACTCAAAGAAATGAATCAGATGCCACCCTAGTCCCACATAGTCATTGAAGAAAGTCAAAGAAATGAATCAGATGCCACCCTAGTCCCACATAGTCATTGAAGCAAGTCAAAGAAATGAATCAGATGCCACCCTAGCCCCATCGTCATTGAAGCAACTCAAAGAGATGAATCAGATGCCACCCTAGTCCCACATAGTCATTGAAGCAACTCAAAGAGATGAATCAGATGCCACCCTAGTCCCACATAGTCATTGAAGCAACTCAAAGAAATGAATCAGATGTAACCAGGCTAAGTCAAAACTAAATTGGCTAAGAGGAGGCCAAATAATTTTGTGAAATATCCAGAAGGATGTTTGCAGAATGGGAACAGGTTGCATTTCAACTGCTGTGTACATGTACGAGTGATGTTTGTGCCAGTCCAAGTTATCTCAGGGAATCAAGATTTCCTGTCCCAAGGTTGGCGGCAATTCTACTAGCTTTTTTTTGACTGAGACCTGGAAGTCTTGAGGAAATGTAGGAAATCCATGGACAATCCAAAGAGTCACAAGTCCCAATCCACAAGGGTGGACAAAATTAGGTAACTCTTACCTCTACAGATGTGTGCACCCATAACTGTGGGTTGAAGAGGATGTAGTCAAATAAATACTTGAGCATGATGACACCAGTGGGCAGCTCCACCAGAAACTCTGTCAGCTTCAGGAAGGCTTCTAGCACAGCTGGGGTGATGTGCTCTCTGGAGGACTGCACACAGCACGGGAGACAACAAAAATGTTCAAATCAGATTTATGCCTTCTATGGGAACCTACATTTTAAATATATTGTAACAAAATTAAAAACTTCCGATAAACAGGACTGATATGTTTTGTCTGATGTACCTTCTCTAATAAATAGCTGATGACCAAGAATCCTCTGTTCTGTACCATCTGCTGTTGTATTGAAGGGGAGCACTCTATCAGATCTCCTAGCAGACCTATAAGATTAGCACTGTGGAAAAGACAATGTATTAGGGATAGAAATCTAATTAGTTTAGGCAGCTTTTACCCAACATGTGTTGCACCTTGTCATGGATGAAGTAATGTTTCCCACTAATTGTGTGATTAACTCATGATAGAAGCATTAAAATGCCCATTTCCAGTCATCTTAACTACTTTGACAAAGTGGAATCAGATGAATTGAAGCAAGTTTGAAGGTGATGGGTCAGCAGATTTAATTCTTTAATGCTACTGCCTTAATAATGAGGCTTCCAATGCATCTTTATCACCTTTTTTTTTAACCCCACCCCCCAATAATCTAAAATCAAATTCATTATTTCCCCTTATTGTCTAATACTGTGCTATATATTTCAAATGTATAACCCAAATATAAAGGTTATGGTCTGGAGTTCAATCCCCACCAAAGCCCGGTCAAGCAAAAACATCCCACTGGCACTATGAAACATGCCAATAACTCCTGCGACGCCACTGGTGCACAGTTGTATCATCCACATGATGTTCCCTTGGGTTATCCAGCGGCTTAGAGAGAGGTGATTTGCTGTGTAGGGAACCAGCTTATGATCCTGAACAGAATAATCCCAGCCTTGTGGATTTTGTTCTGCAAAGTCTACACCATCGTCACATTGTGACGGACGGATGCCAGCAAAAAAATTTTTTTTAAAAAGACCCAAATCTTCAATTCTAGAATTGCTCCATTGACCCCAAGAAAGACACATTAAAGACAAAGTTAACACTGATTAGGAAATTCTTTACACATGTGCATAAAAACATGTTTAACAAATGATAGACTCAAAAATAGCATCTGTAAATTTTTTTATTTTCAACTTACCAAGTGGTGTAGTCCACCTCACAAGGTTTATCAGGGCCCCGGTCCACCGGTAGGTCCAGCTGGCCAAACAGAGGAAACAGAATCTGCACACCACCAAGGGAGTGAAGTGTGCTGTGTATGGAATGTGTGATCACAGCTTTGACGTCCTGATGAAATAAAAGAACAAGGGACAGAATCAGACAGAATCTCATGCCGTTCAATGGTCCCGAGGCATGGGGCTCCTCTCATGAAGCTCACATTCTCACAAAGGACTCCGGAACAAAACCATTTCATCCCCCTTTTTCTATTACTACAACTGGTACATTAATTAGCAGCATTATTTGAACAAGGGGTGGGATAACTATGGCCCAATGGCCAATTATGTAATAAATTGTAATAGTTACAAAATAAAGTTCCATTCAATCACAGTTTTCTTCCTGCCAGGTGGTTGATACCATACAATAAATAAGTTACAAGCATTTAAATGTAACAGGTTGATTTACCAAACACAATTTTTCCTTCCATTAAAAAAAAAAATTAATTTAAAAAAAACATTGTAGATTGTTTGGAAAGAGTGGCTCACCTGACACATCATGGCATGAGGGGAGTGCAGGAAGTAGGACTGATTTCCCTTGGGTGAGGACTCAAGACACAGCTGGCTGTCACATGCTATTGGGTTGTACATGAACACGATGGACACAGTCAGTTTACCATCATACAGAACCTGGGGACAATGGACACAGTCAGTTAACCGTCATACATAACCTGGGTACAACGGACAGTCAGTTTACCATCTTTCAGAACCTGGAGACAATGAAGCTGTTCAGTCAACTCATAACATAATGATTTTTTTCTCTCTTTAGTGACAAGATTTTTGCTAATTTGATAGAGACATGTTTTTTTTTAAAATATTTAAATTAAACAAGCCGCCCTTCTGGGGAGCAGACATGTAAATATATAACCTTCTCAGCTCTGGTGCTTTACAAACAGATTAAGCATCAATACTCATAAGTATAAGTTTGATAGTTCTTCTTAGAATTAAAGCAAAGTTGATAATAATGACAGCAGCTCTTGACAACTTAATCCCTCATTGGTAAGAAGGGAAAAAAAACACTTAAGACATGACGTTCAAGGCCATATTTAACTGTATAATTAAACATGGAAACGAAATATGCAGAGAGTCAGTAGATTTTGTGCTGTGCCACAATGCGGTGAATGGTGCAAACATGATTACAAGCAAACAGCCGGTGCGGTGGAGGGCCAGAGACCTGACCTGTGGTCTCTTGTTTTATATAAAGGAGCCCTGGTGCCGAGTGCAAGAGTATAATGAACTCAGCTCTTGATGCTAGCACTAGCAGGAATACAAACATGAGCTAGAACAAAATGCAATCCCTAAGTTAATGATGCCACTAACAATCCAAAAGTTTTTGCTTTTATGAAAATTTCATTGCCTCGACTTATTTACAACAAATGACCATGTTCAACATTTTCACAACCACCTGTCCGCCAATTTTCTCACTCAACAATGTAGAGTTGTTGATAGATTTATTTTAAATTTGTTAACTTAAGAATTTAAAAAAAAAACTAACTTGTAGAAACCCATCATTAAATGGAGACAATTTGTGTTTCACTAAATTAATTAATTGAACCACGATTCAATGTCACGTTTATCATCATCCTATTTTTTTATTTAAAAAAAAAAACAGATGTATTTGCAGTTTCAAACAGGTCTTTATACAAAGTGCTCCAATAGCTGCCATGCAAAATTATTTTTATCACCCATCATGAATCAAACAATTAAAATGCACAATATGAAACAAAGTTCTATTCACAGTTCATCAAAATTCAATGTTCCCATGCAAGTAATGTTTCCATTCCATTGTCTCATGCACATGCCAGCTAAAAAAAAAACAATGCATTTCTTGATTTATGGAAGATGACCTTTCTAAAAATAACTATAGATTTTTTTTTTTTATGTTTTCAAGTAAACCAAATGATAATGCTGTGTAGATAGAAAGTAATGAATATACATGATACTGTAACTATCACAAGCAAGCTTGTGCCCTAAGATATGAATCTGCAAAGCTAGTCGTTTTCCTATTGTTTTTTTTTTAAAATCAAGTTAGCATGCTACTGATCAATGTCTGAGTGTTGCGTCTATGGGGGTTCTATTTGGATGAGTCTTAATTAGGTTGTGGCCAACTTAAGGTGGATTCTATGTAAAATCTCGGCCATGTCTACTTCATTTTGGTGGATGTTAATTTAACTCAAAATGTATGTCTACTAAGAAGTCATGTCTTGTTAGTCACTACTACGAAGTCATGTCTTGGAAGTCAAACTTACATAAAGGTCAAAGCCTTTGATGTTGATCACTGACAGTTTTCCCCACACCAGGCACAAGCATGAAGATATTTAGTGCATGCAACCCATAAATCCTAGCACATCTTTTAACAAGGGCTGCAGAATGCATGTCTTACCATCAAACCTGTTAGCACCGAGTCAGCCAGATGCCAGGGGCAGACAGTCTGGGTAGCACCTGACTGGTGGAACTTAGGGTTGGATGGAATAAGGGTCCAAAATATCAAACCAAGACAACCATGCTAGACGAGGGTTAGTGCCCAGACCAACTGCAGCAGCAGCAAGTGCAAACAAGATTCACTGTCGCCACCTAGAGGTGTGCTGGTGACCAGTTGTACAGTTACTCATAGAGACAGTGGTTCATCCCACTAACATCTCACTTTACACAGATGAATGGGAAAAAAAAAAAAAGGGGGGGGGGGAAAAGCACCATTGAGTTCATGAGTCTTATACATATATCTGACCAAAAGTGTAATGAAATACAAGAGTAGGCATCTGTGCCACTGATGTGCTATGAGTATCTGTACTAGTGGAATCAACAGGCCACATCCATTACCTGGAAAAGATCTTGCAGCCATAACCCCATCTCCTGCAGTTTTCTGAAGTCCTGCATTTTTATCATCTACAAAAGGTGGGCATGAAGAAAAGTAATACAAAGCCGTAACTCTGTTGTAGCTCATTTAAACTTATGCTATTTGTGTGTCAAACATTTTTGTGAATTTATCATGGGAACTTTTATTTCCTATGAATTTTACTGAGGTAAAATTAAATTACGATAATATGTTTGAATATGCGATTAAATGTTATCAAAATATTTTTAAAAAATGTTTCTAAAATATCCCCCGTGCATTACATGGTTTATTAGGCAAGTAATTACTACTTGAAAGCATTTCCTGGGAAATAATAATTTCATAGCTTGACATGTATCTTCTAGTATCAAAATATTTTTTAAAAATGTTTCTAAAATATCCCATGTGCATTACATGGTTTATTAGGCAAGTAATTAATACTTGAAAGCATATCCTGGGAAATAATAATTTCATAGCTTGACATGTATCTTCTGTGACTAATCTTGCACTAACCCTCAATAGTTGAACACAGAGAGAATAATTGGATATCAAGAGTAAACACGGATAAACACAAAAATAAGTAGATAGATCATGCTTCCTGAACCACATCAATTTTCAGTTACTTGAAGCCAATAAACGATTTACTACCGAACTAATAGGCAGGGATGAACTAGAATAGAAGAAGGAACATGACTATAGAAAAATCCGTAACAACAAAGATGAAAAACAAAGAATGCATCGATCTATTCTCATTGAGACTGAGCGATAGTGGGGACCATGATTAAAGCTTTCATTGAAATATTCCCCAGGTTCATGTCAACTGGAGTGTTTTGAATTTCGTTATTTCTGCCTTCATTCAACAGTTATCCATGGAAATGTGAGTGAATGTACACATTAACAAGTGGCCGATGAGGGAAAGTTGGGGGACAGAGTGGGGGCTGGTGTTATAAGCTCACATCAATTGACATGTCTGATGACATCACTATGACCTGACAGAAAGTCGATCTATAACTTTCCAATTGTAAGTCAAGTGTAGTGTACCAGCCACATGACTGACCGACCAGCATGCATGACCCACCAGCCACATGACTGACCAATAAATGGCTGTGTACCAGCCACATGACTGACCAGTGAATAGCTGGAAAGATGCAAGAAAGTTAATTAGCCTATCAAATTGAGCAACAAAAAAAAAGCAAAACCTAAAAACAACGACTCTAGGGTCATTATGGGCCAGAGTTTGAGAATCTTTGATATTATAATAACTGCTACTAGCAGACCCCTCCATCTAAATCAATTTGTGTCAACAATCATCATCCTGATCAGTGGCTATATGGGCATGGATGAACAATCAAAGCTAAAGACAGCTATCATTAAGTGAACTCAATCAGCTGATCCAGTCAAACAAAACAAACCATTCTGAACAAAGGAGAAAATAGACACACACTTTAATAAAAATAATTATTTAAAAGGAAAAAAAGAATTCTGAAAAAAATAGTTTAAAAATATTGAAAAAACTCTTCTAACATTTAGTGATAGAGGGGAAAAATTTGGCGACTGAAAAATTAGGAGCAGCATCTTTTCTATTTAACGAACATTCAGGTCAAGAAATGGATTTCTGACATTTTTGTTGAGGGAATGGACCTTTCCAAGCCAACAATGCCCTCTATGTATCAATAAATTTGGTTTGAATTTTAATAAAATTCTTTTTTTTATTAATTTTATGGAAACTCTTTTTTTTTATTAGTTTCCATTTCCAAAACAAGCCCTGACTTAAATTATGACACAGCCGTGTGGACATGACTTGACACAGCCGTGTGGACATGACTTGACACAGCCGTGTGGACATGACTTGACACAGCCATGTGGACATGACTTGACACAGCTGTGTGGACATGACTTGACACAGCCGTGTGGACATGACTTGACACAGCCGTGTGGACATGACTTGACACAGCCGTGTGGACATGACTTGACACAGCCGTGTGGACATGACTTGACACAGCCATGTGGACATGACTTGACACAGCTCACACCTGTACTGAACTGTGTGCCGTGTGGACATGACTTGACACAGCCGTGTGGACATGACTTGACACAGCCGTGTGGACATGACTTGACACAGCCGTGTGGACATGACTTGACACAGCTGTGTGGACATGACTTGACACAGCCGTGTGGACATGACTTGACACAGCCGTGTGGACATGACTCAGAGCCTTTCAAGAATAACAGATGACAGCTATGAGCCTATTAACATTAATTCAGACTGCTGAAATCTCAGACTTCCATTTTAAACTCTAACAGCAGCAAAAGTGAACAATTGTTTCTGATGAAGGAAAGTATGGAGAGATGTAGAAGAGAAATAGGAGACAGAATGATCAATTCATTGATAGTGGGCCCTCAAAATATAGAAGAAGATTTTAAGATGATGTTCAGGAGAAGGTCCAACATGATGTTCAGGAAATATTCTAACATGATGTTCAGGAGAAAGTCTTACTGGATGTTCAATGATTTAGTCACAACTAGCTTCTCAAAGAAATTACATCATATGGATTAGCCACGTTTCTCTTTCCTCTACATGGGACATTTTTTTCTTGGGTAATAGGAGGGAGATAGTCAAACACAGGGTTCACTGATTTAGATATAACCTAATCACTCCTCTATGGATTAGTCATGTTTCTCTTTCCTCTAACTAAAAAGCTTTGTTTAAAATCATTTTTATATTACTTTTTTAGAAATAATTTCATATAAATTCCTATGCATCGCCCTTCTCTGTCTTGTAGAAGATGATTGCTTATAGTTGACACCATTGAAGCATGCGAGAAAATGTTGTTCAAACACCCGATAAAGAGATCAAACACAGGCACAGGACAAGAGAAATGGTGTTAGGAAGTTTTTGCCAAGAGTTTAAGTATTATCACCTATTAAAAAGTCTAAAAATACTTAAATTTATTATTACCCTTCAATTGCCTTACAGGAAGTGATAGAGTTTATTTTATTATTTTTGGAATGAAATTGGAATGATCAAAAGTTTTTCAATGATCAAAATGTTTTTATATTAACAATGATAAGAGAGGCTGGCATTGTCTAGCTATTTATTTACACATGGTGACTTGTGCTTCCTGCTTTTACGACTAGTCAAAGGAGATATCCAAATTTAACCTATTTCCTGCCTCCTCACCACACGGCAGCGTATTGGTTGGATGGCTGTTTGGGGTAATAGCTTCATAGCTCCATAGGGGAGGGGGGTGTCCTGGTGATGGGACTGGAGTGTCTCATTTTCTAATGCCAACTATTGCTTTGAAACCGAAGCGGCCGAAGCCACAGTTGCCAAAAGCAGGGTAGGAGTGGCAGGCTACCAGACGATAATTTTTAATGATTAAATATTAGCGTAATGCACAGAGCCTAGCCCTAAAGATGGGGGAAAGAAGTTAAGAGGTTTCTTTCAACTTACAATGACTTGAGGAATAGCAACTAAATTAACAACTACCTTTGTTGGCCGTGTCATTGAATATTTCATGCAGGTTCAAGCACAGAAATAGCATAGTCCACTGCCATCAGATATTTCTGCATTTTAATGAGGCTTACCGTGAACTTAGACGTTATTTTAACACTTGATCGGAAAGACAAGTGACAAGTGACACTGATAATACTGAGCGTTCTCTAATTTATGGGATTTATTGAAGTTGACTCATAGAGGTATAGTTTTTTTTTAAATAATCTAATATTTGAATCACTATCCTGCTAAATGAAGTTTTACTGATTCCAATCTATGACTGACAGACACGGGGTTTAATTCTTTAATTTAACTCTGAAGTCAGATATTTGAAGACTGCTTGCTCGTTCTACCGCTTATCTTTCTCATTTCACAACACACACCATTTCTGCTGAGCTGTGCCCATGTCATTATGGAAATGAAACAACAACACCCAAAGAACAGGCACAGTGCCAAAGTGATAGATACCCTTTCATGAGCATCAGATACCATGTTCAGGCTTTCATTCTCAAACCGGAATTGGCTCTGCATGGAGAGAAAAAAAGGTCACTACTGATTATGATAATAAACAAAAATAGTTTTTAAATGTTTCTTTGAGAAGGCGAGAATGTGCAGAGGTGCCTATCCTCCATTTCAGAACTGCACGTAGTGGTTACGAAATAAAAAGTCTTAATACCGGTACCTCCAATAATAAACATATATTTTTGTAAAATCTGTTATTTATGGTGACAATATACTGCTTAATATCATAGTATAAACATAATTATATTGAAGAATGCACTGAGCCATGAGACTAGAGTTGATTATACTGCTTAATATCATAGTATAAACATAATAATATAGATGAGTGCACTGAGCCATGACACTAGAGTTGATTATACTGCTTAATATCATAGTGTAAACATGATTATATAAAGTTGAATGCACTGAGCCATGAGACTAGAGATGATTATACTGCTTAACATCATTGTATAAACATGATTATATAAAGATGAATGCACTGAGCCTGAGACTAGAGCATGAGAATATAATTCATTGTTCAGAACCAGAAAATGCAGGTATTAGGTGATTAAGTGTTATGTTAAATGCAATGGTTACAACAACCTCAAGAGATGTATACTACACAGTTTCTGGGTTAAAAATGTATCTCTCAATCTTGAACAATGGGGAAAAAAAAAAGTATACAAATTAGTCAAATAATTAATACAATGATTACTTGTATGCCATTCAAATGTTCTTTCTTGTTTAAATACCACAAAACTGTAATAATTTAACATACAAATAAAAAGCATTAGAAATCCCCGAGACGGTATCAAAGATATATACAATAAAAGTTTACTATAAAGGATGAGCTTATACCCCCATATTGGATGCGCAAAATGTCGGACTCCAGAGCAGTTGGTTTTTTTTTACCTTGTAACCAGGTCCCAGGTGGTACATGGCCAGGACCTGCTGGGGCAGCAGGGCATCGCTGAACATGTAGATGGTGGACATCTGACCGCAGAACATGTCCTCCGGGTCACCATCGACACTGGATCCAATGAAGCATTTGTCAAACGGCTGATGAAATTAAATGATTGGGGTTAATGAGTCTGAAGAAAATAAAGTTTTCTTGAAACAGCAAGTTAAAAAGATCTCCACAAGATATATTGATGCTAACGCTATCTTATACCATGCATAAAAAAAACTTGAGATGCTAGAACATATTATATACTGGTTCCCAACACATAGGTCATGACACTGAATGGGGTTGCCAAGGGTTTTCTGCGGGGCACCTGGCTGAACACCTGGCTGAACAACTGGCTGAACACCTGGCTGAACTTATAATTGACAAATCAAATATTTTTTCCATGCTATTTATTTAAATCCCAACTGAATTTTATTTTTCAAATTGATCAGGGTCGTGGGGTCATTTGGCTTCTATAAAATAGGTCAAGGAGTTCCTAAAAGGTTGAGAACATCTGATGTATTATTTCTAAACTTGATGGTTGTTAAGCAAGTCTATCTGTGATGCTGTTAAGAGAGAAGATTTTACTATATATTTGAATTGAGCTAAGTCTTTAGTTAAGATGTTAATGTCCCTA
Source organism: Lymnaea stagnalis (assembly GCA_964033795.1). Classification (NCBI taxonomy): domain Eukaryota; kingdom Metazoa; phylum Mollusca; class Gastropoda; family Lymnaeidae; genus Lymnaea; species Lymnaea stagnalis. Next base: position 506,850 of record CAXITT010000397.1, on the reverse strand, counting down.
ATACATGAAAAGAGTTAAATCAAGATTTTTGTGACAGTTAAGTCTGCTGTTATAAGTTACAACACCTGGATGACGATTCAACCCCTAGACCACATTACAACCCTTAGACCACGATACAACCCCCAGACCACCTTACAACACCTAGACCACATTACAACCCTTAGACCATGATACAACCCCAAGACCATGTTACAACCCTTAGACCATGTTACAACCCCTAAACCATGTTACAACCCTTAGACAACGATACAACCCCTAGAGACCACGATAAACCCCTAGACCATGTTACAACCCCTAGACCACATTACAACCCTTAGACCAAAATAAAACCCCTAGACTATGTTACAACCCATAGACCACATTACAATACCTAGACCAAAATAAAACCCCCTAGACAACATTACAACCCCTAGACCACTTAACAACTCCTAGATCACATTACAATCCCTAGAACACATTACAACAATTAGACCATGTTACACATTACAACCCCTAGACGTTACAACCCCTATACCATGTTACAACCCCTATACCATGTTACAACCCCTAGACCATGTTACAACCCCTAGACCATGTTACAACCCCTAGACCCTGTTACAACCCCTAAGCCATGTTACAACCCCTAGAAAATTTACAACCCCCAGAACATGTTACAACCTCTACACATCTTACAACCCCTAGACCACATTACAACCCCTAGACTATGTTACAACCCCTAGAGCATGTTACAACCCCCTAGACAACATTACAACCCCTAGCCCATGTTACAACTCCTAGATCACATTACAATCCCTAGACCAGTTTATAACCCCTAGAACACATTACAACAATTAGACCATGATACAACCCCAAGAGACCACAATAAACCCCTAGACCATGTTACAACCCCTAGACCACATTACAACCCCTAGACCATGTTACAACCCCTTGACCATATTACAACCCCTAGACCATTTTACCAACCCTAGAGACCATTATACAACCCTTAGACCATGTTACAACCCCTAGAGACCATTATACAACCCCTAGACCATGTTACAACCCATTGACCATGATACAACCCCTAGACTACCTTACAACCCCTAGACCACATTACAACCCCTAGACCATGTTAACACCCCTAGACCATGTTACAACCCCTAGACCATGTTATGACCCTTAGATCAAAATACTACCCCTAGACCATGTTACAACCGTAGACCACATTACAACCCCTAGACCAAAATAAAACCCCTAGACTATGTTACAACCCCTCGACCATGTTACAACCCTAAGACCACATTACAACCCCTAGACCATGTTACAACCCTTAGAGCATGTTACAACCCCTAGACCACATTACAACCCCTAGACCATGTTACAACCCCTAGACCATGTTACAACCCCTAGACCATGTTATAACCCTAGACCACGTTACAACCCCTAGAGCAAAATACAACCCCTAGTCCACGTTACATCTCCTAGACCACGTTACAACCTCTACACCATCTTACAACCCCTAGACCACATTACAACCCTTAGAACACAATACAAACCCTAGACCATGTTACAACCCCTAGAGACTATTATACAACCCCTAGACCATGTTACAACCCCTAGAGATCATTATACAACCCCTAGACCACGATGCCCGACAGTTTTAAAGTCTAAGTTTTCATTCAACAATGAGGTCAAAGAGATGAGTAGATCACAGAGGCTGATATTAATTGGCTGGACAGATGTTCTCATCTCAAGACTTACATCCGAGGTGGAGACCAGCCAGGACATGTCAGCAGAAGAGTTGAGCTGACCATCAACGTAACACCTGACCTCAGACTTGCTCCATCGGTTGTACACGTGTACTATTGATATCATGTACCACTGAAAAAAGTCATACATTGGCAATTAGAGGTTAAATATAAGCACCGTACACAGTCCTTCTAACAGATAAAATTAAAAATCTAGCCGAAAAAAATCACAAACTCTCCTTCCAAGATTTTCATTCACATGCACAAGCTTAGCTACAGCCCCAACCTTATGGAGATGGCTTGTTAAAATCAGATGTGGTTGAATGCAATGTGAACACAATGTCAGTCGTATTTCTCTACCTAAAAATTGGTTTTGTATGTCAGTTTTGGATGGTGGTGAAATTCGGAGAGAAATTCGGAGCCAGTGTAAACGCAGCCTAACACATGGGATTATTTTTTTTGTTGCTTTTTCTTTTTTAAATCAAAATTATTCAGGTTTTAAAACTGTTTAAATATAAAAGATTCTGGGATTTGCAGCTTACCATTTAAAAATTTAGAATAGAAAATATTATGGACCTGCAAATAATTTTATTGGCATGCTCATAACTTGTGTGTTAAATATACACTCAAAGTCTATCATGTTCCTTGTGAGAAAGATACACTGTAACCCAAATAGCAAACTTTTTTTTTTTTTTTTTGTTTTGGTTGAGTTTTTGGTCTCCATGGCCATATTTTATTAAAATTTGGCCAGCAGTTGCTTATTTGTTCACATCCCACAGAAAGGTGATAAAGAACATTTTATTTTTTCTAAAGCTCTAGAGTCTCTGATGAATGCTTAGCTTGACTGCCACCAACCTGTCTGGGCTGGAAGTCATACTTGACACAATGCTGGAATCCTTTCCCTTTGATCTTCATGGCTGTTATGACCAGAGAGCCACCCACAAAGTGAGCAGAGTAACCGATGCCCTTGCTGGTACGAAAACTGATGGAACAAAATAAATCACACAGACATCGTCAGACAATGGTAAAAACAATGTTACTTACTAATGTAAGTATAATGGTAGAATATTCTGACCTATCCGGAAATTTGTTTGTAAGAAATTCCGTTGACGGAAAATTGATCGACGGAAATTTGATCGAACGGAAATTTGGTCAAATCTTTTTTTTCAGTTCACACGTTAAAATTTTGCATCAAATTTCTTTTGTTTTAATTTTGTTTTACTATATCCCCGTAACCAATGTCTGATATTGGAAGCTGCACAAAAAAGGGCCGTGTGTGTCTGTGTAAAGTCTGATATTGGAAGCTGCACAAAAAGGGCCGTGTGTGTCTGTGTAAAGTCTGATATTGGAAGCTGCACAAAAAAGGGCCATATGTGTCTGTGTAAATTTCTTTTGTTTTAATTTTGTTTTACTATAGCCCCGTAACCAATGTCTGATATTGGAAGCTGCTCAAAAAAGGGCCGTGTGTGTCTGTGTAAAGTCTGATATTGGAAGCTGCACAAAAAGGGCCGTGTGTGTCTGTGTAAAGTCTGATATTGGAAGCTGCACAAAAAAGGGCCATATGTGTCTGTGTAAAGTCTGATATTGGAAGCTGCACAAAAAAGGGCCATGTGTGTCTGTGTAAAGTCTGATATTGGAAGCTGCACAAAAAAGGGCCGTGTGTGTCTGTGCAAAGTCTGATATTGGAAGCTGCACAAAGATGGGCCGTGTGTGTCTGTGTAAAGTCTGATATCAGAAGCTGCACAAAGATGGGCCGTGTGTGTCTGTGTAAAGTCTGATATCGAAAGCTGCACATTGAAAGGATGTGTGTTTGTGTAGTTTCTGATATTAACTTAAATGTAAGAGGACAAGTCCCAAACACGCTTACTTTCCAGTGAGCTAATTCTTTAAGATGATGAAAATATTTTTTTTTTTAAATGGAGCTTCAACGTTATTTGGAAAATGATAATAGTGTAAAATGTGAAAACTGTGTGTCAATATTAGGGAAATTTGATTATATTGGTGGCATTCTTCCAATGCGGAAAAAATTAAGTCTAAATGAATGTGATAGGCGATGACATAGGATTTACTCACCTGTAGAGGTATGGCTTTTCTCTCTCCACATTGACACCTGTGACTGGGTCCAGCCTGATCCAACAAGAAAATGTCCAGCCGCTTTGATAGGGCCAGGTTTTGATTGGTGGTAGGGCAATATGCTGGAATGTAAAACATGGATTTTAATTGGATGACCCCCGTCTTTGTTTTTTCTATGCACTTGACACATCATAATGTCATATTAAAATGAACATCTCAAACATGCTAAAATATATGGAATGGCATTGAGACCTTCACTGCCTTCTTCAAAAAAAATTTAGTAGTTTATAGAGGATATAATTAAAAGATACAATATGTTCTCAAGGAGTTTTGGATGGTAATCACATTTGAAAAATACTAAACGAAAAATATATCCAAAAAAAAGAGAATGAAACTTACTAATGAAAATACAGTTCCATGGAACGTTAAAATAATTCTCATAACTGCTTCATTTTACTCATTATTTCTGACATATTTGTGTCCTTACCTGTTTGGTATGAAGTATTTTTTCTAGATTTCAGAAATTAGATAATTTGTAAACATGTTTTTTAAATTCATATTCCTTTCCATATCAAAAAAATATATATATATATTCAAGCAGAAATGTCTTCGTTTCCATATGATATGCGTTATTTAGTCCCAAAAGAGCATAATAATCCAAAAATTTCAAGTTTTAGCCAATTTCTCTCCCTTACCGAGCCTTTCTTGCCAGGAAAACTGAAGAACTCATCTGGGCCTTGTCTTTGGGGCATGTGCCTTAGCACAGATATCAACTTGGTGGAGTGGCGTTGCTGAAACAATGAAGTTACGCTCTAAACATTGGTTTTTGTATGAAGCAGCCCTTCAAACGGCACCTTAACTAACAATGACAATGTCAAACTTATCAAATGATTAATATCATTGTATCGTAAAGCTAAAGGCCAATTTTAAGTCATTTCTTTGTTTAGTCCAACATATGTCCAAGTTTTCAAATTTCTCGCAAGATGTCTGGGGTCAGAATTAATTTTTTGAATGCTGACTTGAATGGTCTGGTTTTATTAAAAAGTAATTACTTTTGAAATATTAAAATTATTTCTACTCTTGAAATGGATGAAGCTACATCCATAAAAGGGCCCATATACTTACAAAGCAAGCTAAAGAGAAGAACAAAATAACAAACTTGATACATACGCCTGAGGCCCAGTATTCAGAAATAAGGAGAGTGTGGTCAAGTTAAGCCCTGCTCAGCATCCCTTGACCCCCACAGTTTGAGGACCCCCCAACCCCCACTTGTTAGTAGCTTAGGTCAGTTCAGACTCACCCAGATGTTGTTTCTTGCTTTCAGCAGGGCAAACATGTACTTGAGCTCCTTGACTGTAATGCTGTAGCTGGCTAAAGCCCCTAACATATCTATGATTAAGTCTAGGGGAGAGTGGAAAAATAGAAGAGCTGTTAAACAATGGACACAATGTTTATGTATTCAAATATCAGTCTTCATTATTGCTACAGAGAACAAGTGATATATTAAGACCTATGAATACAATCATAAACAGAAGATGACTATGGTCATGAGATGTGTCCACTGTGGAATGCTCCATGTCATGAAAAATTCTTTGTGTTTATATAAACAAATGGCATAACAGACTTTTAATGATTCAGTTCACATAATTTAATTAGTTGTCACAACACATGGCTTTACAAAAGCAGGCATCAAAACCTTCATCTCAATGGCATCTCAAAGTCTAAATGAATGAAAAATCTATATTTTGGTGTCTTTCTTCACATGCAGGTATGGAAAAAGCCTTCATATTTTAATTTACAAGCAATTCCACTATTATCAATAAATATCATGCATTTTATTGCCCATGACTGTCATCTTTACTTGAAACTCTATTTAATTGGGCATCGGTGAATAGTTCACTTTAACATTTTTTTTAATGTTATTAAAAACAATAATACATCAAAACTATACCACACCATACATGCACATAGACGTCACCATACATGCACATAGACGTCAACATACATGCACATAGACGTCACCATACATGCACATAGACGTCACCATACATGCACATAGACGTCAACATACATACACATAGACGTCAACGTACATGCACATAGACGTCACCGTACATGCACATAGACGTCACCGTACATGCACATAGACGTCACCGTACATGCACATAGACGTCACCGTACATGCACATAGACGTCACCGTACATGCACATAGACGTCACCATACATGCACATAGACGTCACCATACATGCACATAGACGTCACCATACATGCACATAGACGTCACCGTACATGCACATAGACGTCACCGTACATGCACATAGACGTCACCGTACATGCACATAGACGTCACCATACATGCACATAAACGTCACCATACATGCACATAGACGTCACCGTATATGAACATAGACGTCACTGTACATGCACATAGACGTCACCGTACATGCACATAGACGTCACCATACATGCACATAGACGTCACCATACATGCACATAGACGTCACCGTATATGCACATAGACGTCACTGTACATGCACATAGACGTCACCGTACATGCACATAGACGTCACCGTACATGCACATAGACGTCACCGTACATGCACATAGACGTCACCGTACATGCACACATACAACAAGAAATATCCCCATCTCCATGCTTTTCATCTCACAGTATTATTAGACACACCTGACATCAAAGTTAACATTTACATCATCCCTTTAAATAACTTCACCTTAATATTTGGTTTATTTCTTAGTAACAACACAAAACAAATGATAATAAAATGTATTTTGACACCGAAGACAAAAAAGAATGAAACCGTTTAAAAGCCCAAATGAGGTGAAATAGAAGGTCCCATGTGTGTGTGGGGAATGGAGAGAATCAATAAACCATTTTTAAAACATCTACTTTGATGATGAGGTCCTCCATTGTAAAACAAGTGCCAACAAAACTGAAACGAATGAAGATTTTGTTCCTAGTAAGCAATACCCAACCACCAGCCAAGCATATTTTAATAAAATATAAATGGTTTGGAAAAGAAAAAAAAAAATAATAATAGCAATAAGGAAGCCACAATTGACCAAACAATGGTTTGGGTGAAGATGATGAACTATAACATAGTATTTCCTTTTATTAAGCAAAGCCAGCCAAGTCATTTTCCTTAATGTAGTGTACCTAAAGCCCAACAGTTTAAACTGTAAACACTGCTTGTCCTAGTTTCTCCTATGTGGTTGTTGCACTTTTTTGGCTTTGTCTGAATACATTGAATTGTTTGAGAGTTTTTTAGTACTTTATATAAATTAAACCCTTTTTTATGTTGCTTGAGTAAAGATCTTTTTGCAAATAGTAAAACTCTTTTTTTGGAACTATTTTAATACTAATCTTTTTGTGAACAATTTCGATGCTAACCAATTATCCAATATAAATTTTGAAGCTGTTAATATTAATAAATGGCAGGTGGCCATCTTTTCCCCGGCAAATTATCATTGAAGAATCTATTTAACAATGATGTTTCTCGGTTAGAAAATCCAGCTGTTAGAGACTGGTAGAACTTTACACAGTAGGGTAGGTAGTTGGGGCAACCCTTCACACAGTAAGGTAGGTAGTTGGGGCAACCCTTCACACAGTAAGGTAGGTAGTTGGGGCAACCCTTCACACAGTAGGGTAGGTAGTTGGGGCAACCCTTCACACAGTAGGGTAGGTAGTTGGGGCAACCCTTCACACAGTAGGGTAGGTAGTTGGGGCAACCCTTCACACTTTCAAACAGTAAGGTAGGTAGTTGGGGCAACCCTTCACACAGTAAGGTAGGTAGTTGGGGCAACCCTTCACACAGTAGGGTAGGTAGTTGGGGCAATCCTTCACACAGTAGGGTAGGTAGTTGGGGCAACCCTTCACACAGTAGGGTAGGTAGTTGGGGCAATCCTTCACACAGTAGGGTAGGTAGTTGGGGCAACCCTTCACACAGTAGGGTAGTTAATTGGGGCAACCCTTCACACAGTAGGGTAAGTTATTGGGGCAACCCTTCACACAGTAAGGTAGTTAATTGGGGCAACCCTTCACACAGTAGAGTAGATAATTGGGGCAACCCTTCACACAGTAGGGTAGTTAATTGGGACAACCCTTCACACAGTACGGTAGGTAGTTGGGGCAACCCTTCACAAAGTAGGGTAGGTAAGTGGGGCAACCCTTCACACAGTAGGGTAGGTAGTTGGGGCAACCCTTCACAAAGTAGGGTAGGTAGTCGGGGCCAGTGTTCAATATCTTGCAGTTGTCCATCCTGTGTGACTTGCAACCAGCTTGTAAAGATATCCTTCTAACAAGCCAGTGTTCAATATCTTGCAGTTGTCCATCCCGCGTGGCTTGCAACCAGCTTGCATAAGATTAATAACCTGACGCTGGAAGACTTCCCCGAGGGCTATTGATGACTTTTTCTTGAAACATCTGGCAGGCGACTATCCGCTCATTGGATGAACCGACCCGTAAATGTCATTGCTCCCGCCTGCCTGTCTCTGGGTTAGACGGGGGAGGTTGTGAGCAGGGCAGGAAACGCTATCGTGGCATCGGTCGAAAGTAGACGCTGTCGCGGGCAGGGAAGGAGTCGACAATTTGTATACGATTAATTTGGTTGAAACAAAGTGTCTTCTTTTAGCTTGTCTTCTTTTAGCGTGTCTTCTTTAAGCGTGTTTTTTTTCTCTCACCGTCACTAAAAATTTCACTAACGCCGAGAAGCATTCGACATTTTTGGGGAGTCGGGAGCATTTCATGTTGACCCGAATCTACAACCCCAGGTCCCATCAAGGAACTCCATAGTGTATAAATAGGCAAATGTTTCCCCAAGACCACTGGCATAATTTGAAAATATTTTTTTTTTTTAAATAAGAGATTCAAATCTCATACTCTTCTGGGTGTTCTCCTGACATGTGTAGGCACGTCTAAACCACACGTTTGAACAACTCCCCCCGCCCCCTTTCTGGGGGTTCTCCTGACAAGTATGGGCACACGTCTAAACCACACGTTTGAACAACTCCCCACCACCCCCCCCTTCTGGGGGTTCTCCTGACATGTATAGGCACACGTCTAAACCACACGTTTGAACAACTCCCCCCCCCCCCCCCCTTCTGGGGGTTCTCCTGACATGTATAGGCACACGTCTAAACCACACGTTTGAACAACTCCCCCCCCCCCCCCCTTCTGGGGGTTCTCCTGACATGTGTAGGCACACGTCTAAACCACACGTTTGAACTCCCCACCCCCCCCTCCTTTCTGGGGGTTCTCCTGACATGTATAGGCACACGTCTAAACCACACGTTTGAACTCCCCACCCCCCCCCTTCTGGGGGTTCTCCTGACATGTATAGACACACGTCTAAACCAAACGTTTGAACAACTCCCGACCCCCCCCCCTTCTGGGGGTTCTCCTGACATGTATAGGCACACGTCTAAACCAAACGTTTGAACAACTCCCCCACCTCCCCTCCCCCCACAAACAAAAAAATAAATAAATAATAATTTCCATCATTTGTACAATGAGTGAGGCTTTCATTTCATCAAACTTAATGTGTGTATATGTTACGGCCAAAAAAAAAAATGGCCGGCCGATTCGGGAACTGGCCGAACTTCGGGCTTGGGCCGTAACATGTACATTTTATGTTCAAAGAAATGGATCACTGTCGCGACAGTTTATTCAATGACTCTTCACTATCATCGGCCACAAAACTTGGTTGATCGTGTTGTTTTATGAGTGCACTCAAGCAGAAGCCTGTAGGCAGGGCGTTCTTGGCAATTTTATAAAACACATTATTATACATTATCGAACAACTCTTTGACACAAGGTTTGTGCACGCCCGTGGCTTATAACATCCGGCATTATTGAGCATATCCCCACTGTACTTTGTTTTTTCAAAATAGCGCATTGCTCGGCTTCATACACCAGTATAACCTCAACCTGCACAGAGACACACAGTCTCAAATTTCCCGCTAATTATGAAAGATACTTTACACTTTAATTCTTGTGTGTGTGTGTGTGTGCATGAAGTTGTAATGTTCATTAATTCCTGTTTTGTTATAAAATACGTCATCGTTGTAATCACCACACCGGCCCCCACTCCTCCACCACCAGTCAGATACTTAACAATATGGGGGGTGGGGGTGAAGTGATAGAAAGCTCTGTACTAAAACGGTACTTCATGGCAGCCCCTTACTGATGTGATCAATTTTAATCAGCGAAAATAATACCAGTTAATATCTAAGGGATCATCGTCTTGAATTCACTTGAACAATAGCTACACAAATATGGTGGTCCTTTTCTTTTAAAAGGGGGTTGGGGGGGGGGGGTTGACGAGTTTATATTGGTGTACTTAGAACTTTTTTTGAAAGGCCATTCGAGAATCCGGCGCCTGTGTATTGATTGAAATAAGATTTTCCGAGCCCACGCGGCGAGGTATTAAAGGGCTTGTCCTTACACCACGCAGTCGCCCGTCTGTGGAAGTGGACATAACCGGGCGTCCAGGAGTCACGGGGCTTGGCAAGCGGGAGCGCCGGGCAGGGATGCTGGCAGAGACCGATGACCCCCCCCCCCGTGTGTGTGGGGGTGTGTGGGGGGGGGGAGGGGGAGTTCGATGGTATTGATAGTGGTGACTGGTATTTTATGGATTGACGAACGGGGGGCGCCGAGCACGTCTACGCTGCATTTTCTTGAGTCTTTGTTGACTTTATGGAGCCGATGTTGTTGTTTTCAATTTTAAAAAATTTAACGAATTTTTTATATTTTTTTCCACCACGGTTAACAAGTTGTGTTACAAACCTGAAACTGTTCACTCGGGAGGAGATGATTAATGCTCAAACAAGCTACTTTTTTTTTTTTTTTTTTAATGTGCCGAATTGAAAAGCTTAATGCATAAATGTCATGCATCTCATTGGTCTACTGATTTAACTTTGAATTAATCTTACCAACAAAATAGCGTCAATATTTTAATTCTTGTACTTACAACATAATTAACGCGAGGTAAACTGCACTGCGATGTAAACGTGTAATGTAAAAAGTCGGTAACTAATTGATAATTGCAGAATTTTTTATTTTTTTTAAAGTTTTTTATTTTTTAAACAGACGATTTCATGTCTTTTTGTCGTTGAAAAGAGCACGCTAAACTGAGTTCTTATTCAATGAATAAAGTTTAAATATTACATTTGCTTAATGTAATCATCTTGTAAGGCGCGTAATGTTTGAGGATCCTTGTTGCCCCACTGAACCACTTCGTCAAGTCAATTTAATTTATTAATGATGGGTTATAGTCGTTAATTTTGTTAGTCTCGCACCTAGTCTTGTTTGGCATTCTTAACGAATGTCACGGTTGTCTTGTTTGGCATTCTTAACGAATGTCACGGTTGTCTTGTCACGGTTGTCTTGTTTGCCATTCTTAAAGAATGTCACGGTTGTCTTGTTTGGCATTCTTAACGAATGTCACGGTTGTCTTGTTTGGCATTCTTAACGAATGTCACGGTTGTCTTGTTTGGCATTCTTAACGAATGTCACGGTTGTCTTGTTTGGCATTCTTAACGAATGTCGTTTGACATTCTTAACGAATGTCGTTTGACATTCTTAACGAATGTCTCGCACCTAGTCTTGTTTGACATTCCTCAAACGGATGTCACGGTTGTCTTGTTTGACATTCCTCAAAAAATGTCACAGAAGTGACCACAAGAAGACAGTCTACAATACAATGACGTAGACCACGCCATGTTCAAGGGATGCCAAAAGAGTGAACACCTAGCGATTACAGATTACAATGTCATCTTGAGCTGTTGCTGTTTTTATTTTTTCCTTTTCTTCTTACTCAATCTTACCCTTAAAAACACATAAAAAGCTTCATTGAAACAAGTTACACATTTCTTTTTGTCAACAATCCGTGTCTATGTGGTTTTGTCCCATATTTATCCTCCTCCATTTTACTCTTATTCAATAATATTTTAATGCGTTTGTGAATCGGGCCGGGGGGGGGGGGGTTTTTTAAGGGGTAGAAGGGGAGAATGGGTAATGGAAGTACGATCAAGGAAGATCAACAAGTTGCAGTCTTCACATCACCAACAAGTTTCAGTCTAGACATGACCAACACGTTTGAGTCATGTATTCTTATGGGAGGACACTGAAGTTTGTGGGCTGTTGTTGGTGTTGTTTGTTTGTTTCTTTGAACCAATCTGGCTCTTTAAATTTGCCGTATACTTGAAAAAAAAAAACATTGGATTAAAATTGATTTCACAAGACTCGCCCGCGCAGGTATGGCTGTGATAACAAGCTATTTGTGTTGGCTCTGATCGGCTCATTAAATACAAGACGAGCGGCGCAGACGACACTTTTTTTAAACAATTTACATTTAGCTGAAAGACGCCCCAGGGGGAGGGGGAGGAGGGGGAGATCTTCCAAACTTTTAATGGAGTTGTCTTCGATGTGTGGCTGGTGTGGTCTTAGATTATTTTTATTTACAATTTTAAATTGAAATATTTTCAATTAGCCATGTTTTCTTACGTCACCAGCTTTCCCTTGATTAGAAAGCTATTGTGTGAACATTACACGTGTAGGGAAATATCAACTTTACATGTATAGGGAAATATCAACTTTACATTATAGGGAAATATCAACTTTACATGTATAGGGAAATATCAACTTTACATGTATAGGGAAATATCAACTTTACATGTATAGGGAATTATCAACTTTAAACGTGTAGGGAAATATCAACTTCACATGTATAGGGAAATATCAACTTTACTCAAGTAGGGAAATATCAACTTTAAACGTGTAAGGAAATATCAACTTTAAACGTGTAAGGAAATATCAACTTTAAACGTATAGGGAACTATCAACTTTGAACGTATAGGGAACTATCATCTTTAAACGTGTGGGGAAATATAAACTTTAAACATTAGGGAACTATCAACTTTAAACGTATAGGGAACTATCATCTTTAAACGTGTGGGGAAATATAAACTTTAAACATTAGGGAACTATCAACTTTAAACGTATAGGGAACTATCATCTTTAATCGTGTGGGGAAATATAAACTTTAAACATTAGGGAACTATCAACTTTAAACGTATAGGGAACTATCATCTTTAATCGTGTGGGGAAATATAAACTTTAAACATTAGGGAACTATCAACTTTAAACGTATAGGGAACTATCATCTTTAAACGTGTGGGGAAATATAAACTTTAAACATTAGGGAACTATCAACTTTAAACGTATAGGGAACTATCATCTTTAAACGTGTGGGGAAATATAAACTTTAAACATTAGGGAACTATCAACTTTAAACGTATAGGGAACTATCATCTTTAAACGTGTGGGGAAATATCAACTTTAAATATTAGGGAAATATCAACTTTAATTGTGTAGGGAATTATCAACTTTAAACGTCTAGGGAAATCAACGCGGGGGGGGGGGACTATTTGAAGACGCTCTGTTTTTATTTAATTTCTGTAGAAAAAATAATTGTTGTTTGCCGAAACCTTATCATGATCAATGTTTCTTGATTTCCCTCCCGTTTCGACTTTGCCCATTGCCCACAATAGAAATTAATGTTCAGAGCGAGATCTGTTGAAGACAAAACAAGACAAAGGCAGGGACGTTTCAGCAGAACGCCTTCCCCCGCGCAAAGGTAACAGAGACGGAAAGACAGAACTGGGAAACGACTTGGCTCAAACAAGTGGCTTGACCGGAAAAGCCCACGGTGGTCTAGTTTTGGTACTCAAGCTTCCACCAGTCATGTTCAGGATATTTCTTTCACTCTCTCGACTATGTGATCCTCCGTAAACGATCATTTAGTTTATTGTGATTTAAAAGACGGTGCAAAACTTTCCACATTATGGCGGAGTTACCTCGTATCGACGTTTCCCAACCTTTTCTATGGGGTATGTCCACACGTTTTGCAAAACAGAGTCGCTTGCCCGTGGACGCCGCCAACTTCTGGTTCTAAAAATCATGTCAGTGGTTTCTAAACTCGATTGCAGTAATTCGAGGACTTTAATTCAAAGAGACCCAACGATATAGTTTTTAAAACATAAGAATATCAAACTTATACCTTTACTCTGAATCATTTCTGTCCTCTAAATAAACGGTGACGTCATCCAATTCATGTTTACTTAGCCAAACCAAGGTAACCACAAACGACATGAAAATGATATGAACCAATCCATTTGCTCTTTTACACCACACTTCTTTTCCTTCGTAGTCGTACCCGAAACTAAGAACTCCTTACGATTTATTTATCTAGTCTAAACCCATATGAATCGTCTTACTAAGTCGCACACCCCATATAACTTGTCTTACTAAGTATCACACCCCATATGAATTGTGTTATTAATTCTCACACCCCATATGAATTGTCAGTAAGACGACTTAGTGAAATTCTCAAACCGGATATGAATTGTTTTTTTTTAAGTCTCACAACCCATATTCATTGTCTAACTAAGTCTCACACCCCATATGAATGTCTTACTAAGCCTTACACCCCATATGCATTGACTTACCAAGTCTCACACCCCATATAATAGTGACAACGCACTTTCAAAGGTGAAAATAATAAGCTTCTAATGTATTTAATGAATTGAAAAGAGAACTGTAGAACTTAGCCAAATAAATGCGTGTCTATTACATAAACGAACATGTTAATGAAGAAAGATTTAAACATGTATATCGTAACTTTAAGTGGTGATGTCTCCCCTTATAATCCATTTCTTCACAACTACCCCCACCCCCTGAAACGTCATCTCGCACCCCTTCACCCCCGGTTTGGAAACCCAGCCTTACATGTTTCTTATCAAGAATCAACATTTCTTACCAACAAGTGCTCACAAACCCTGCCACCATACATTCTAATAAATATATTTATATATAAACGATACCCTATAGCCGCTGGCCAGCGATATTAGTGTTTCGAGCCCGTATTTGATCGCCCTCTGAAGACCATCAAGTGCGGAAGTTCTCGCCGGGGTCTATCACAGGATCACGGAACGGCTTCGGGCGCGTTCGAAAATGTAGGAGGGGGAAAATGAATTCCAATTTGTATCTGATTATGGGCATTACCTTTGCGCAATTGTTATCACTCGTGGCAAATCTCCCCCCCCCCCCCCNCCCGGGCCACAGAAGGACAGAGGATGAACGAAATATCCTGTCTGCGAGGTCAGCCCAAGGATCTCACCAACTACAGAAGGCGATGAGGATCACGGGACAGTACATATAAGTTTGTGAGGTCAGTCAAAAGGATCTTACAAAGTAGGTGGGGAGGGTGATCAGAGGAGATAGTGTCTCAATGTATACATCAGATTATAAGGTCGGTCTGTATCACACAAACAAACAAACACTTCAAAAAACGAACTTATGTAAATGGCGCATGTCCGATGTAGTGACCGAATAGCAACGCCTGCCAGTGCTTCCGTGTCTCTCCATCCCTATCAGCGGAGCAACTGGTCAACTTTGCAATTGGATCGGGAAATGCATGTGCTGTTTTTGTTTTCTCTAAATTATGGACTGCATGAAATTCAAATCAAACGATATCTGTTGAGAACAATTGCAAAAGAGCACAAGCATAATAGCATCGCAACAATCCAACTAGAATGTTGGGGGGGGGCACCTGAACATGCTCTCTTATGTTTGTTTGGGAGGAGCACCTGAACATGCTCACTTATGTTTGTTTGGGGGGGGGGCACCTGAACATGCTCACTTATGTTTGTTTGGGGGGCACCTGAACATGCTCTCTTATGTTTGTTTGGGGGGCACCTGAACATGCTCTCTTCTGTTTGTTTGGGGGGGGGGGCACCTGAATATGCTCTGTTCTGTTTGTTTGGGGGACACCTGAACATGCTCACTTATGTTTGTTTGGGAGGAGCCCCTGAACATGCTCTCTTATGTTTGTTTGGGAGGAGCACCTGAACATGCTCTCTTCTGTTTGTTTTGGGAGGCGGGCACCTGAACATGCTCTCTTATGTTTGTTTTCAAAGTAAATCATAACAAACATCAATCATGCTACCGGTACTCAAAGCGATGGTCAGCGACTCACCAGTAAACAGCCCGCGAGTAAACAGTCCGCTGCTCACCAGTCAACAGTCCGCTGCTCACCAGTCAACAGTCCGCAACTCACTCGTCAACAGTCCGCAACTTACTAGTCAACAGTCCGCAATTCACTAGTCAACAGTCCGCAACTCACTAGTCAACAGTCCGCGAGTCAACAGTCCACAACTCACTTGTCAACAGTCCACAACTCACGAGTCAACAGCCCGCGAGTCAACAGTCCACAACTCACTAGTCAACAGTCCGCAACTCACTAGTCAACAGTCCACAACTCACCAGTTAACAGTCCGCACAATATGAAAAATTAAAGGCGATCAATAAAATAAACGTCAATTCAAGTGGGTACAGGGCACACACTGAAAAGTTTGAGTGTCATTATTCTCAATGATATTTAAAAGACGAGAGCCACTACCACCACCCTCACACAAACACACAATTCAAAACAACAACAACAACAACAACACAAAAACCCGCAATATTCTACTTCTAGACTCATACTTGTTACTCTCCAAAGCACGCACAATTCAATTGTGTCCCATCTCCATCTCATGCTTCAGTAATTCTACAATAAAGAGGAAGGGTTCAAGATGGGAGGTTGTGGAAATAGTGTCATGCATGCATGCACTGCCATGCCTCACTCCAGAAATATAACATCTACATCCAACATTCATATAGAACTTATTTGGCTGCATTTGATTAGGGAGCCGAAAAGGTCGCATTCCATAAATGGATATATAAATTTACACATCTAAAACAAATCAATGAAATTATGTATATTTTCAACAAAATCAATCAATAAATAAATCAATAAAACATCGAAGCTTACTGATGAGGGTTTCCTTTTCTTCAGGTTTTGAGAGAAATGGAAATGAATATATTTGAGTATAAATAGAAACGTCACAAGCAAACACGCCAATGGTTGTGTGTGTTGTCATGTTATTGGTACCATTCAGTAGTGGTTACATTAAAGGCAATGATGTCCGCAAGTATGACGCTGGTGTGTGTGAAACGGGTTGAAGAAGTCTCACATACTAACCCCCCCCCCCCCCCCAAAACCCCCATCCCTCACACAAAAAAAATAATTAAAAATTGATTTGCATAGAGCGCTGCTCGGTGAAATTAACCCTTTTCGTATGTGCAGGAGGAGATGGGAAGTTTGGGCTGTGGACCCACATTCAATCCCATTGGGATTCCTTGGGTTCAATATCGCTATTCAATGCCCTAAAGGCTCTAAATACAGATCAAGGGATGCGTTGGGGCATGAAGTTGATTTACTCGAAAATAAAAGATTTAAAAAAAACAACTAAATATTATATTTCAAATGGGAAATCAATGTTGGCACATCAAATATGTAAGCACTCGTGGCAATGAGACAATTTAAACTGTAATCTTAATAATTTTTTTTAAACACACACAAAGAAAACTAACTAAAAAGACCAAGGGGCAAATTCATATCTGATCTCAAGATCTCGTCATGCCATTAACTACAATTCTCATGCAGTCATTTATCTAAGAAACGGATGACAAATTTTTGACCCTACATTTTTTGGCTGTGGAAAATGAGCAAAGAAGGATAAATGTTCTATGTTGGATTGTCCTGTCTGATGAATAGATAAGACGGGGATACCTCCAACTCATCAAAGGCCATGGGCTTAATGGGCCCCTCCAGCCGCAAACAATGGGGATTAACCCTCTGGCCCTAATATGACAAGATGTGGCCATACACCCATAGAACTTAACTCCACCAGGTGATGAGCCCATGGTAAGGATCGTCCATCAGCAATCCAACACTCAAAAGTTTAATTAGAAACAGAGGCACCGCGAAAGATCAGCGGATTGCCATGTCAACCGTAGATTTGAATATACACCTGGATGCGAACATTTAAAGAAAAAAAAAAAACCCACCAAATCTACGTCACGGTCCGTGTTGTCTCCCTTTAAGACGTGAATCCGAGGGGTGCTCAAGGCCCCGCCGCGTTAACGATGGTGATGTGTTTGCTGGCAAACAGATGAGGATTGTCCTGGGACGACAAGCGGTGTGGCGACATTAGCTCTCGCCACCCCAACCCATTCCCCCCCCCCCAACTGCCCACAACCCCTTGCTTCCCACTTCAGGAATTTGGTATTTTTAGAAGGGTCCCCAAATTTTGCTAAGATGTATTTCTTCAGTTATCAACGCTTGCTCAAAGAGGTTAGTAGAAAGTTACGTTACTATACACCTTATATCAGGTGCATGGTCACGTTACTACATGCCTTGTATCAGGTGGTCACGTTACTATATGCCTTGTATCAGGTGGTCACGTTACTATATGCCTTGTGTCAGGTGGTCACGTTACTATATACCTTGTATGAAGTGCTAAGAGGTGTGTGTGAAAAGGTTGAGCTGGATTTCCTTTGTAAGTCTTATTGTATTTATTTTTGGTTTAAACTTGATGCTAAGAAAGGGTCCGTGCCCTTCATCTGACCAGAAAAGCGGTCATGAAAACAAAAGAGGTTTAGAGCCACCAGCACAGCCGACTTATATGGATCTTTAAGGTCAGTCTCAATATTGATTCATGGCATGATCAAGTTGTGCCTTGAACCCGTGCTTACTCCCTTGCCTTGTCATACCTAATTTTCTGTTTCGGTTTAATCCTGAAGTGTCAAAGTGTCCTCTTTTTATAGCCATTTTCATTGTTTCTATAGAATAGTAGTTACTATCCTAGTGTCTCATTTGTATTTACTTAGTTTACATGTTTTAATAATTGTAAAGCGCTTAGAGCTTTATGATAAGCGCTATATAAAAATGCCTAAATAAATAAATAAATAAATATCCAGTCTCTGAATGCCAGCATCAGTTGAACCCTGTACGGCTGGCGCCAATCCGTCACTTGATGTCACCGTGAACAGCGATGGTGTCATCAGTTTTCGGAGACTCGTTAATTGTGTGCGTCATTTGCGTCAATTGCTTATAATGGGAGAAAAGGAAAGTTCTCGCGGGAGTGGGTGGCCTAATGGAAAGATTAGGTTAATTCCCATGTGCTGTTGCAAACACTGCTGGCGTATGAAGGGTGGGGCGGAGGGGGTGGTCCGCCCGGGCGCCACTTTTTCCTCTGTGTAGCGGGGCGGCATTTTCAGCCAACTCCAGAGTTGTGTTCAACGGGGAGATGCCCGGGCGGCACTACTCCTGCGGGGTAGGGAGTTCGAAAGTGTTCCGGAATCGCAGTTGGATTGTTATTTTAAGGTGTAGGGATTCTGCAGTCGATATTGTAGAATATAAGTAGTCGGATTGTGTGTTTCTTTGTAGCCGCCTGCCCAGCCCTTTACAATAATTTTCACACGGGTGTGAGTGGCAGCCTCGATGTACGCCCTTACGGTTCACGTGTTAAAGGTTCAAGGCACACCTAGTGAGAAGCGCTGCTGTAAACAGCTGAAGCCACCTCGGCAGTTTAGTTCACTTCAGCTATGAGCCAGCAACACAGAGTGAACGTTAGTTTGTTTAAAGTGGTCCATTACAGCCTGAAACTTATCAATACATTCAAGTAGATCCTTATTTCTCTTTAGTGGTGCAGATTTCTCTTTACTGGTGCATATTTCTCTTTATTGTTGGATATTTCTCTTTATGTTAGCATATTTCTCTTTATAGATGCATATTTCTCTTTAAAGATGTATATTTCTCTTTATAGATGCATATTTCTCTTTAAAAGTGCATATTTCTATGAGCGCGAGTCTCTTTATAGGTGCATATTTCTCTCAATAGGTGCATATTTCCCTTTATATGTGCATTATTCTTTTTATAGGTGCACATTTCTTTTTATAGGTGCACATTTCTCTTTATATGTGCATAATTCTCTTTATAGAAGCATTATTCTCTTTCAAAAGTGTTGGTTTTAATGATTTTAAAAGTGAAAGTACGGTTTTTTTGTTGTTTTTTTTTGGTCAAAAAAGAGAAGGAAAAAAAAAAAGAGGAATTGTTTGTAAACACCAAAATTGTCCACCCAAAACTGCATTCATCAAGATATGAAATCAACACGAGAAGCCACCCTGGTGCAATCAACTCATCGTGGCGTTATTGTGGTGAAAGACCATCGACCATCTCGTTGTTCTAGTTGCACTCATCTTTGACCACATGTACAGCCCCAGTTTGTATCAATTATGTCTGCTTATTAGAAGCGATACTCTTGATTGACAAGTAGCCATGTCAACGTGGCAACACTTGTCCAGCTCAGCATCACACGGCCGATGTCCAAAACAATAAGACATATAACGCCAGCATCTCACATGCCCCACTCCTTTTTTTTCAATTATTATTTTACCTTTCACGCGCAACTAAACCTGAGACTCTATTTCCCTCTGCGCCAAGACCCATATATCTGGAAATCTGGATTCGTTCAAACTCTTATATAGCACTATTGAGTTGTGATATGATAGAATTTGTCATTGATGGATTCGTTCAAACTCTTATATAGCACTATTGAGCTGTGATCTGATAGAATTTGTCATTGAACGCCCGATGGCTTAGAGAAGATGTATGCAAAATTAAGACTCCTATCAAGATAGAGCTTACCACATCACACCCTCCTCATGATGAAAGAAAGAGGTTTTCAACAACAAAAAAAAAAAAAGAACCTGCATTTTATCTGCAACAATGACGTGTGTTCAATGCGGTGGATTCCATATCCCCATACAAGATGGCGGGTTAGTAAAAAAAATGAGCTGTCACGATCTCTTTTACGGCAGCAGTTCTGCAACCTGTGGTGTAACCGTCCCGGATAAAGTGAAGATGATAAAACTCTGCTACTTTGAGAAGCTTACATTGAAAATAAGACGAAATAGAGATTCCCCAGTTCCTTTCCTTGATGAAACTAGCATTCAAAGAACGTGAAAATACTTAGGTTTCCTTAAAAAGACATGGAGATACACTGTTTGAGAGCCTCTAATTGGAGGGACGTCCGTCCCCCCTCCGTCCCCCGTCCCCCCAAAGGAGATAACAAGAACAACGTCATAAAATAGCCGAACACGATATAGTTTGGTCCAAACGTAATCACTGCAGGAGCCGGAGAGAGAATGGCTCAGACCAGAGAACAGGAATTCTGCATCGGAGATTTCCGGAAGCGCGGACGTGACAGACTGCAGTCTTTTTAACGACGGGCTCAGCAGCCACCGGTTCTATCATCGGGCCGGCTGATCTCTGAGCTCAGTCACATGACATCTCATACAAATCAGCTAAACATTATACTGGGCAATTTCATGATGTGCGCAAGTTTTGATAGTGTTCAGTTTGATATTATGAGGAAACAATCATAGTTTCAAGGGTCTTGGAAATTTCAGTTGATTGATATACATACATACATAGTTGAGTCGTCTCGTGGTAAATCAATAGAGATGCATGTAAGGGTATCAGTATTTTCTTATAAAATCTACAGAATTGTATTGTATCAATAGCACCCAAATTTCTTTCCATTAATAATATTTCCATAAAAATTCAGCCGTGGTTCTTAATTTTTTTTTCAATTCACAAACTACAAGGTTGGAACATGATAAAATAATTATTCAAATGTTTTGAAGTATCAACAAAATATAAATAATAATAATTTATGTTAGTTATTTCTAAATTTATATATATATATATATATATATACACAATTCATTATTGAGATAACCGAGGCCAGAATACCAAAAAAAAAAAAAAAAAAAAAAAAAAAAAANCGAGGGTGCTGCAATGCTAAAACGGCCCAATAATAATGAAGACAGTGTGTCCAATCTGCTCCACTAGATAACCCATGATAGCAACCAATAAGCCAATATCCCACGAGGGTGCTGCAATGCTAAAACGGCCCAATAATAATGAAGACAGTGTGTCCAATCTGCTCCACTAGATAACCCATGATAGCAACCAATAAGCCAATATCCCACGAGGGTGCTGCAATGCTAAAACGGCCCAATAATAATGAAGACAGTGTGTCCAATCTGCTCCACTAGATAACCCATGATAGCAACCAATAAGCCAATATCCCACGAGGGTGCTGCAATGCTAAAACGGCCCAATAATAATGAAGACAGTGTGTCCAATCTGCTCCACTAGATAACCCATGATAGCAACCAATAAGCCAATATCCCACGAGGGTGCTGCAATGCTAAAACGGCCCAATAATAATGAAGACAGTGTGTCCAATCTGCTCCACTAGATAACCCATGATAGCAACCAATAAGCCAATATCCCACGAGGGTGCTGCAATGCTAAAACGGCCCAATAATAATGAAGACAGTGTGTCCAATCTGCTCCACTAGATAACCCATGATAGCAACCAATAAGCCAATATCCCACGAGGGTGCTGCAATGCTAAAACGGCCCAATAATAATGAAGACAGTGTGTCCAATCTGCTCCACTAGATAACCCATGATAGCAACCAATACGCCAATATCCCACGAGGGTGCTGCAATGCTAAAACGGCCCAATAATAATGAAGACAGTGTGTCCAATCTGCTCCACTAGATAACCCATGATAGCAACCAATAAGCCAATATCCCACGAGGGTGCTGCAATGCTAAAACGGCCCAATAATAATGAAGACAGTGTGTCCAATCTGCTCCACTAGATAACCCATGATAGCAACCAATAAGCCAATATCCCACGAGGTTGCTGCAATGCTAAAACGGCCCAATAATAATGAAGACTGTGTGTCCAATCTGCTCCACTAGATAACCCATGATAGCAACCAATAAGCCAATATCCCACAAGGGTGCTGCAATGCTAAAACGGCCCAATAATAATGAAGACAGTGTGTCCAATCTGCTCCACTAGATAACCCATGATAGCAACCAATAAGCCAATATCCCACGAGGGTGCTGCTGGCGATAACGTAAATTAAAGCAGTGCCAAAAAGAGAAATAAAAATCCCATTGAAGAAAAAAATAAATTATAAGGCATTTTTGAATAGAAATAATGTGAGACGGAGTAGGAGTAGAATACCATTACCCTTTACTGCCGCCTGGGACTGTCGGCTCTCTTGAGTGGAGCACATGGGAAGAATGATAGATTAGTGGACTTGGCTTTGATCATGTGTCATCTCAAGCAATTGGGATTAACCATAATCAATAACACAAATCAGCATTTCGTGGGATAAAAAAATGTCTATAGGCATGAAACAGAGACGGATGTTTTAAAATATGAAACATAATTTCTACTTCTCGCCACTTACTCCCCGAAAAAAATCCGTACATTTTTAGTACGTTTGGCTTCTTTTTTTTTTTCAAAGACTTTTACAAATTGAGGCAGATCCCGCTAGCAGAAGTGATAAGGTTGAACTGGAGCAACTTGTGTCGAACGCTAAGTTTACACAATTCCTCACCTACAAACAGAGACTAATTAAACACAATCATACGCATCTACTCTTTCCCGTTCCCAACTCACTACCCTGATTGTTCAATTTGTTAAAATTCCAGACTTCTGTTTAGGTCTTCGAATTATCTGTGTTCTACTGTACAGATTGGAAAGTGTAGTAGCTAATGCCTGTGTTCGAATGTACAGAGTGGAAAGTGTAATAGCTATTGCCTGTGTTCTACTGTACAGAGTGGAAAGTGTAGTAGCTAATGTCTGTGTTCTAATGTACAAAGTGGAAAGTGTAATAGCTATTGCCTGTGTTCTACTGTACAGAGTGGAAAGTGTAATAGCTATTGCCTGTGTTCTACTGTACAGATTGGAAAGTGTAGTAGCTAATGCCTGTGTTCTACTGTACAGAGTGGAAAGTGTAGTAGCTAATGCCTGTGTTCTACTGTACAGAGTGGAAAGTGTAGTAGCTAATGTCTGTGTTCTAATGTACAAAGTGGAAAGTGTAATAGCTATTGCCTGTGTTCTACTGTACAGAGTGGAAAGTGTAATAGCTATTGCCTGTGTTCTACTGTACAGAGTGGAAAGTGTAGTAGCTATTGCCTGTGTTCTACTGTACAGAGTGGAAAGTGTAGTAGCTATTGCCTGTGTTCTACTGTACAGAGTGGAAAGTGTAATAGCTATTGCCTGTGTTCTACTGTACAGAGTGGAAAGTGTAGTAGCTAATGCCTGTGTTCTACTGTACAGAGTGGAAAGTGTAGTAGCTATTGCCTGTGTTCTACTGTACAGAGTGGAAAGTGTAGTAGCTAATGCATGTGTTCTACTGTACAGATTGGAAAGTGTAGTAGCTAATGCCGTGTTGTTTGAGAACCACCATCTCCTGTTTTTTTAGAAGTGAATCATTTGACGTTTGAGCTCGAACCTACCTGCTGTCACCTCGTCCGCGTCTTTGAGAAGATCCAGTGCGCGAGAGATCAGGCCCACCTCGGTGCACGCATGCAGGTTCCTTCGACTCTTCTTTAACATGGCAGTGAATACACTCCAGACCTCGGCCTGAGGAAGGGAGAAAGTCGATAGTCCAATCAAACTGTCATTTAATCAATCAGAGATATATATACACAATACAGCACAGAACGCTTTAAAAGTGGCGCGTAGATACTAGAAAACCCTTCGACAACCTAGGAAATGAGGTCAATGGATGGGCCCTAGTTTATCAATAGCGATGTGACAATGCAAGCGATAGGATAAATTAATAAGTTTATTATAAGCGATAATGTGATGAAATAAGAAATGGTTTTGTTTTTTTAAACTGTTTTCTTTAAAACATATGATATAAAACTACAATTCTTGGTTAGAGTCATAAGCGGAGGATTCTCTGGACCAACTGAAGGCCGATGGTTACGTGTGTCGTGCACTGTGGATACTTTAGGCCAAATAATATGAAATGACGTATTGTCCATATTTAAATTTAATTTATCTTAATGAAATTGTAATTGCTTTGGTGAGTGGCCAGTTTAGCTTTCATTATAGCTGTACACAACGTATTAGTTTTATTTTATTGGACTCATAGAATCTTATCGGACTTGTTATAGAATCCTATTGGACTCTTAGAATCTTATTGAAATCACAGAGTCATAATATACTCATAGAATCTTATTGGATTCATAGAATCTTATTGGACTCTTAGAATCTTATTGGACTCGTAGAATCTTATTGGACTCATAGAATCCTATTGGAATCAGAACATTCTTGATCAAAACTTTAGTGCAAAAGTGTTAAGACAGGAGCCTTACACCGAACATTCTTGATCAAAACTTTAGTGCAAAAGTGTTAAGACAGGAGCCTTACACCGAACATTCTTGATCAAAACTTTAGTGCAAAAGTGTTAAGACAGGAGCCTTACACCGAACATTCTTGATCAAAACTTTAGTGCAAAAGTGTTAAGACAGGAGCCTTACACCGAACATTCTTGATCAAAACTTTAGTGCAAAAGTGTTAAGACAGGAGCCTTACACCGAACATTCTTGATCAAAACTTTAGTGCAAAAGTGTTAAGACAGGAGCCTTACACCGAACATTCTTGATCAAAACTTTAGTGCAAAAGTGTTAAGACAGGAGCCTTACACCGAACATTCTTGATCAAAACTTTAGTGCAAAAGTGTTAAGACAGGAGCCTTACACCGAACATTCTTGATCAAAACTTTAGTGCAAAAGTGTTAAGACAGGAGCCTTACACCGAACATTCTTGATCAAAACTTTAGTGCAAAAGTGTTAAGACAGGAGCCTTACACCGAACATTCTTGATCAAAACTTTNGGGGGGGGGGGGGGGGCTGTATTCCCGAGGCGGTTTTTTGTTTTGTTTTTTGTAACAGTATTTTCGGTTTACTGTATATACTATTATCATATGGCTTGTGTTTGATTGGTATTCAGTATTCTTTGAGGCTTTAGTGATTTAGGCACAGAAAACACAACTTCAGTACTCCCCGGCTCTATACACACGGTTCTATATTTTACTGAACGGTGTGGCGGCTGTTTGGCTAAATTGATTGAAGTGCCCTTCTAAAGTGTGCGAATTGTGTGGAGTCGATCTCACACTATTCCTTGTTTTACCATGAGCCGATACAAATGCACTGAAGTCTGACGTCACACCGGTCAGATGAGAGGTTATCGTTTTTAAGTCAGTTATTATCTTTGCTATTGTTGCAACGAAACCAATTTTTCCCCCCGCCACCGGACCGCCAAAATTTTCTGGAAAAGAAATAGGATGAAATAAATCAATTTGAAGGGAGATGGTTTAATGTGTGTATTCGTCTTGCATAACAAACACTTGTGCGATGTCATTGGCCGCAGATCTTCACTGACCAGGAAACGGGGTGCGATACCATTTGGAAACGATGCAGCTATGGGATTTCTAAGGTCGACGTTAAGAAAATGGTTGGCCTAATCAAGTAACAAGCCGAGGACTCACACAACAAACACACACACGCTCGCGCAGACACACACACACACACACACACACACAAACAGACAAACTCAAACCGACCGGCGAGGCAAGTGCGGACCAACCAGAGTCAAGAGGAGATTGGCTTTCATATCACGCAAAGGATTAATTACTGGCAGGGAGACAACACAATGGGTAAACCCGGGATTATATTTGAAGCCCGAGTCTAGATTCAAAACTCAACATTCGCGGGGAGGAATCGGGGATTGGCTCAAGTAGAAGTAGGTGAACAAGTTTTACAACCGATATTTCACTTTTATGTCGGGGCACGTCCATTCTTCTTTAATTAATCCAAACGAAGGATTAAAGTTGCACAAATCCGCGTTGGAAAATCCGACTATGGTTGCGAGATGTTGCTTTCTTCAAATACGGGACAACTCCCATTCTCCCCCCCCCTCCCCCGGGGCTACTGGACTGGGGGTAGGGTGTAAGAACTTATTTTCAATTGTTAGGTATTTTTTCCGGACAATCTGCTGAAATACAGGACCATACGGTTCACATATTCCGTATTCGCTTTTTTTTTTTTTTTTTTTTTTTTTTTTTTAAGAGTGAGTAGTGTTAGTTAAGCCCGCAAAGAACTCTGAATATTTATACAGATGTGCATACATAGACAAACATGTACAATGACAACCTCTTGGAGACGACTCGATCCCACGAGCATCACTCAGCGACTAGTTTAAATAATTTCCCCAATAACACCGCGTATTTGGCCGAGATTTTTCTATTTCTGCAACA
>CAXITT010000397.1:452110-478858 GCA_964033795.1 Lymnaea stagnalis | reverse complement strand
TTTTTTTTTTTTTTTTTTTTTTTTTTTTTTTTTTTTTTTTTTTTTTTTTTTTTTTTTTTTTGTTTTTTTTTTTTTTTTTTTTTTTTTTGCAGCTGATGCAAACACGCAGAGAATGCAACAGCTAAATTAACTTTGTGCATTCTCAAACAAACAAACAAATCATTTTGTTCTTATCTACCTAAAATATGTGTCACTTGTTTTCCTCTAGGCCTCACCTTCTCAACCACAGGACTGATTGGTCTCATCGGGGATGAAACCCTACAAATTAACCTTCACTTTCTTCCTATACGTCAGATTGATCTCAGTTTAAAAGGGGTGGGAGAGAGAGAGAGAGAGAGAGAGAGAGAGAGAGAGACCTTCACTTTCTTCCTATACGACTGATTGGTCTTATTGCGGGTGAAACCCTTCAAGTTAACCTAACACAATCAGATTCATTTCCGACTACTGCGCATTCATTTTCTTCGGCTCTGTACTTGTAAATTAAATTGCTTTTTTAAATGATATGATGATAAGCCAAAGTAATGACACCCTGAAGTCGGATCCATAGTTGGTTTTTAAATGTTTGAGAAGGTTTGAGCTGGAGAAGAACATTGTTACTGGTTCAACTCCCACACCCGGAGCGCGTGATGAAAGGGGCGAGTAATCCACTCGGAGATGTAGTAAATCTCGCTTTAAAACCTCCTCGGATGTGAAGTGACAGCAAGGGAGGGAACGCCATCTTACGGTGTACGCTCGAAAGGTCTCTCGATGGACGGTGGTTTGACTGCATCGCTGGACAGTCGTGTCAATGGATTCGTGTGCTTGGTTGCTGTTGTTGTTGCTGTTGGTGTTGTTGTTGGTGTTGTTGTTGGGTTGTTCATTTACTTTTGCTTCTTTTGGGTTTCTTGAGTTGTTTACTGTGCTCTGCTCTTTGCGATATTTTCATTTGCCCTGTGCGTCGAAGAAGGCTCTATGCCGAAACGTTCCCATCTTATTGTCCTGTCCTTTAATTCAAGCTTTCGACATACCTCGTTTTTTGCTATTTCTTTTGGGTTGCGGGTAAAAGAAGAACAAGCTAAATCATATCAATATCATCTAGAAAAATATATGTTTAAGTAAAATTTTAAAAAATTCTAAGTTTTAAAACTAAATGTTTCTATTCAAGACGATTTAAAACGCACTTAACGTAGAAAAAAAAGAAAGACTGAGCACAATTGTAGACGTCATAGGATTCGAATTCAATGTAGAAGAAACTTAAATATGTTGTATTTTTATGAATTTTTAATTTTGTACATTATTTTCTGCATAAACTTTCTTGGCCTAATGTATTTTAAGAAATTTTAAATTTAGTGCGCTTTTTTATATTGAAATTATTTTAAATTATTTTCTACTTTTTAGTGCGTTTTTTAAAATTTAAATTTCGTTTTTTTTCCTTTACTTTTTAGAATTAAAATTATAATCTCTAAATTATCGACAAAAGTAATTTTTTTTTACTTTTTAAACATCAAATGCTTACAAAATCCCGGTTGAAGTGCCTTAACTCTTTACCTAGGCCGTTTACCTGACCAGCGTGCTCCCCCGGCGATGACCAAATCGAAATGATCACTTATAAAATCATTCTAGTCACTAAAATAGCCCACAGACGCCTGATTCCTATGCTAGAGAAATACTTGAGATGCCTTCTGCTTAAATTATTATGATCGTAAAATGATGTCTTGGTTTAAAATATGTATTTATTTTGTGCTGAACATGAATATGTACACTGCAATAATAACATTTTTAAAAAATTCGTTTATCTGGATCAATAAAGAATCTTACAACATTAAAACTGGAGAGGTTAATTATGGTTCATACACGTTACAGATTTCGAATTATTGATACTAATTCAGGGGCAGACATGAGATGGACCTTACATTCTTAAAATCTTTCTATTACTTTTTACAGTTTCCTAGACAAGAGTGATTCCCAAACGGTGTACTTTTGACTGAAATTTGTTCAAACGTTATAGGCGAAAAAATCCTTATTTAATTTCCATTTAATAGAATAATTTATGGAGTTTACACAGAGCGGCCTAACATAGGGTGGCCAAACATAGGGTGGCCAAACATAGATTATTAAAACAAAGAGTGGCCAAACATAGAGTGGCCAAACATAGAGTGGCTAAACATAAAGCGGCCAAAGATAGGGTGGCCAAACATAGAGTGGCCAAACATAGAGTGGCCAAACATAGAGCGGCCAAACATAGAGCTTCCAAACATAAATAGGTCAACGCATATTGAAATCATCCCCTATTCCCCCTTTCTCCTATACAGCCTCCCAGGTGCCCACCTATGCAAACCGTGTTTAAACATATCTGGGGAACATCAGAAATAGCTCATCATTCAATCTCATATGGTAATTTAAACATTATCGCATTATCTACATTGGAAGAACTCAATTCAAATAGAAAATAAAAAAGTGGTCGTACAAATATTATCTCTGTCTAGGGCAAGGGGGCATAATATTCCAGTCACAGGCCGTCACCGCTCTAGACAGGACAGCAGTTGCGTTGCTTGGGTTCGCGTTTCGGCGCTTCCATTGTCAGGCCCGCCCTGGGGCCATGTCAAGCCGAGTACTAATGTAACACGCGAGTACCAATCAGCATTGATTTTCTCCCGATGAAACATTCCGCGAGAGAGATTGAAGAGAGAGAGAGAGAGAGAGAGAGAGGGGGGGGGGGGTCCCAGAAGTAGTTTTATGAGTGAGGGAGTGAGCCGGGAAATGCTTGTAAAAGAGAAGGGGGAATGGAAGAAGAAAAACAACAAAACAAAACAAGTTGACCCAGGAAGAGAAATTTAATAACTGGGGGGGGGGGGGGGTTCCCAGAAGTAGTTTTATGAGTGAGTGAGTGAGCCGGGAAATGCTTGTAAAAGAGAAGGGTGAATGGAAGAAGAACAACAACAAAACAAAACAAGTTGACCCAGGTAGAGAAATTTACTAACCTGATTGCAGTCTCTCCCCTTATTACCCCTAGAGAAATGTAGTCGACTTGGTTGCGTTGAGGACGAAAGGGGAGTCGTGGGGACAAGTCAATGGTGACTCGATGCAAGGAAATGATCAATGGGAGATCCTAAACTTATATAACGGGGGGGGGGGGGGGGTTGGTTTGAATCATAATATTCTTATAAGACTGGGATTTTAGAAATCCAACTATTTTAGTTATGAAGAATGAAGTTTTTGTTTTTTTTAAGTTTTGTTTTTTTCGTTTTTTTTTGTTTGTTTGTTTGTTTTTTAACGGGTGTCATTTTTCCCCAGACATAGTTTTCCTTCAATATTCAAAGTCCGTAAATGAAACTATACAATTTCTTTAAAGTTTTAACTGACACAGCGATTTGTAATATTTGTAAATACAGTTACCATTCAGCTACCCGCATTTAGGAATTGTATATTTTAGGAAGCGGTCGTATAGAAGCTTGAGTTTCCAAAAGACTCCCGGAAGACCACACACATCACCACCGGATAAGCCGAGATTTGTGTGGGGAGTAATAACCCATGAAGAAAATTGAGAAAGATAGCCCACAAGGCAAAGCTTAATGAGGAAAGAGAGTGGGTTGTCTTTTCGGACCAGTCCGCCGCGTGTTATTATAATTGGGGTCTATTCACTGTCGTCTGTTCCCCCTTTCCAATGCTTCGGCTCAGCACAGGTTGACACAGTGGAATGTTGACAGCGTATTAGCTGCCCCGTGCGAGGCTATACGGGACCATCACCAAGGTGCTGCCATCGATGTGGCGAGATGAGCAAAACTTTAAAGAAAGTCAATTAGGAATTAGCAAAATTTTATAGAAATTCAAGTAGGAATGAGCAAAATCTCATAGAACATATATCATGCGGCCAATACGAACCACTGGGTATCAATCCTGAAAAGCGGTTTTAAAAAAAATTATAATAAGTTTCTTACATTAAATGAGACTTTGTATGGGCCACGTCCATTTTTTTTCGTAAAATATAGTAGATTGGCCGTGGACGCTGCCTACATTTTTCCAAAAGTGGTGGGGTCAAAATCCGTGTTTGTTTGTCTAAACTCGATTCCAGTAAGTTGAGAGGGGCTAATTAAACCAGAACCAATAATACAAAAAAAATTAGGAGAAAAAACTTTTTCTTTCAATCTAAATAATTTCTTTTCAATTCACGGTATTGTCATCCAATGTATGTTTATTTAGCCAAACCATGACAACGACCAATGATTTGAATGCAGAACCAATCTACTGGATAATGTCTCCCTGAAAATAGTTTTTTTTTTCCTCCTCTATATCAGGTTCGAATATCCTTAGAAAAAACGACTAATGGACCTGTCGCTGATGTTCAGTTTCAAAGATGTAGACTTCTAAGGGCGAATGTAGAATCTGCTGCAGAACATGAGCGTGATTCCCATTGGTCGAAACAGTTACCGGCCGACCAGTCTCATCCTTCCGCTGAGATAGTGCACAACCAAAAACAACAGACAGCATGAGCCTGTTACTTGGTGCCGTCTTATTGAATCTCTCTCGGCATTATTCTGCCACCTTTTTCAATCCCGGGCCGCCTTGCACGACCAGCTCCGTATGAGCTTAAATAGTGCTCAGCTATTTTGTTTTCCTTACGTAGAGAGACGCATTGCGAACAACTGTCCAAAACAAGTTCCGTGACACCTCAGGGGACACGTGGCTGCTGTAGCTATCCACCGCGGTGACAAACACACATCCACGTTCAAGGTGCAGCAGTTTCAGTAGTTTGAGCGCATACAATACTTTGACATATTCTCGTACAAGCGGTTTATTTTTGACATGTTTAACATCTAAAATGTCTTCTTCTGTTTTTTTTTTTTTTGGAAAGCTTCCTAGGAAAAAAATATTTGTTTTGGAAGCGTTTCAGCATTATGTACTTAAAGCTCTTGATTTATTATTACTACATAAGAAATGACTCGGAAATGACGGAATGATGTTTCGTTACAAATACAATGTGTCATTTTTATTTTATATTTAATTAGAAATGTCAATAAAGTGTTGTTGTTTGTTTTTTTGTTGTTGATTTTCCTGTTGTTTTTTTGTGTGTTTAATTTGATACTAAAATTAAAATTTTAATTTAAACAAGTTTTATATCATAGATAAAAATATATGTAGGGAAAATTGTTTCTTTGTCCGGAAACGTCTGGCAGGCTTCCAAAGCTTCTCCACCTTTAGCGATGAGGTTAAGCAGAAATCTAACTATGTATCGGCTTATTTGTGTTCCATGGAAAAGGACACCACTACACAATTGATGGGTGAATACAGACACCAATCCGCAACTAGTTCACACATATACTTGACATTGAAGCCCCAGCATTTTAAAACGGAAATCTAAAAAAAAAAATGGATTTTTTTAAACATTCTCCCACCCAAAATATTTTTTTTTTTAAATCAATAAAATCACTAGAGATGTAATAAAATAGCGCGCCAGCTGATGATGAACTGGTGAGGTAATTTAACGAGCAACCTTATGAGATCAACCTTGAAGTGTGTCGAGATTGCCATGGATGAATTGATAGACATTTCTCTGGCTTTAGAATCGATTTAAATTCTGCAAAAATGTATACATTACAAAGTCCATTTTTTAGTTGTATTTACGGACTATCGGCGTTTTTAGGACGCGAAGACCAGGAGTCAAGAGAAGTTGATTAACTAACGTAGACTATCGAACAGCATCAGAATCATCAAAATAACACAAAACCACGAACAGCTACAATTAAGGCACTTTGTTCTTACGTATCCAAGTTGTATTTACCGCAATGAAAGCCAACCTCCCCCCCCCCCACCCGGGCCACACTGAATCCCCTTGGATCCATAAATCCCCAGGTGCAGGCTCAAGTTACACCCGCTCTATTCGTCCACACAACCATATTGGGTGCGTATTTAATTTAATATTTTGTGTATTCATTTCTACCACCCGAGCGATTTAGACGCCCATCCATAACCCTTTCACCGGAAGAGCGGTGTTGTAACAATGGCCACGAGACGGAGACAGTCGCTTCTCAAATCAATAAGGAGGTTTTCTTGAACCTTACTGTTGTTTTCCAAGCGTCCTGGGGGTTATAAAGGTCACTTACACAAACTAGATTTCTCTTTGAAACCATCGCCTTGATTGATAACATATTGATAGGAAACTGAATTTCTGTCTTGTTCTTGCGCTGATCTAACTCAAGTGAAGCAGTACGACAAACAGGGTAGCTGGGCCTAAACCTAGTTCAGGGGGGCGGGAACCTGTGGCTCTTTGAGCTTTCTTTGTGTAAGTCTTGGATACTTTGTTGTTGTGTCACATTTATATGAATTTTGTTTAATGAATATTGTATTAACATGTAATAGAGTTTGAAATGTGTTTATTACATTCATTCAGTTACACTGTATGCAATTTTGAATGAGGTACACAACGATATTTATTTTTTTTCATTGTGGCTCTTCAATTATTTTCTTTCAACTCGATCAAAAATTTAATATTTGGCTCTTTGCCATGAAAATGGTTCCCGACCCCCTGACCTAGATGAATCCAATTCTAGAATGTCTAAAATTTAAATATCTCGGAAAAGTCAGTTTTATAATGAAGATATCCGATGTCTACTCCCATCTTGACCACATCTTCCAGTTGTTGGTTAACTCATTTATTTTTATCCTCTGAGAGGTGTTAAATCTCCTTTTTCGTTTTTTTTCCTTTCAGTTTTTGACAAAGCGTCTTTCAAATTTTGTTGACGGACGTGAAAACTAGCAGCGCACAAAATGATAGGCATTTTTTTTTTTAAATTTCCTTTTTTTTCCTGGGGGAGGGGGGGGGGGGATTTTTCTCTCGGGCAGATGGCTACAATCGACAAAAAAGTCTATTGTACGTTGTTTTTTCTCATTAGCTGGTGTTTTTTCATTAGCTTGTGGGTTGTTGTTGTTTTTTCATTAACTGGCGTTTTTTTTTTGTTGTTGTTTTTTTTCAACAGGAGCTGTTGTTTTCCTCATTTGCACACTGGATGTTCGGGAAGCCTTTTCAGACTTGCTGTCAGTTTATTTTTCAACAAAGGGACTAGGTTTGACTTTTTAGCGCCCCATTTTAATTGGACACATCAAGCTTGAATAAAGCCACGCTTGGCTTCTCAAATAAGATAGCTGAACCATAATGCAGTAGTAATTGTTCCCCACCCCAAAATTAAAAAAAACAAACATATAAAACCTTATAAACGCTACTATATTATGTGGACAATAATTTTTGTGAGACCGCAGCCCAGCTTAATGCCCGCGTTACCTCACCGAGTTACCGAGATTTAACACAGCCCGTGATTGATGACAAATAGGATGAGTTTGACAATAACGACTATTTAGAGCAACACCCCCACCCCCACAGCGACTTGTTTGAAAATCTTTATCCCTTGAACTAAATTACTAAAGTCAAAAATTGTTTAATCGGAGGAAAAAAGGGAGATGGGTAAAAATACCAAACAGCTTTTATTCTAAAATCATCACTTTTTTCTTTTCATTATTTATTTTTTTAGCCGTTATAAAAGTTAATCAATATGGCGTCCCAGAAAAGCATACTTTTAGAAGAAAAAAAAAAAGAGAGAGAGAGAGTTTAAATTTGGGTATACAACACGAACTCTTAAATCAGGTGAACAAAATCTGAAGTGCAAGGTCACGTACGGTGAAATCTGGAAAGAACGCAAACCTTAAGGACCGAAGCAAAAAGTCGTGCTATTTGCAGGTACAGCCATTGTTAAAATCATACCAGTGCCGAGAGTGAGTTGGCGCATATGCCAGGTACAGCGCTATTTCAAATCCGTTATTTACAGGTTTTACTGTACTTTTTTGTTTTTTGTTTTTTTTTTGCGAAAACATTATTTTATTTTTTTATTTTGTATTTCAAATGCCACATATAGTAGACATTTAGTGAGAATACACATCCCCCCCCCACAGTAACTCTTTCAGTTCATGATTAATACCAAAATCCCCGGCTTTTAACATGGAGGCCTTATAGGCGTCGACCCAATTGAGACAATACACAGTAATGCACACAAGCAAACAGCTGCCGATCGGACGATTGTGCTTATTACTGATCGGATCCCAGGGATCTGTGTGTTTAGGGTCATGATCCTTTGATATCTAATACCAGCCAAAAAACAGTGGGTATTCGTTATATATATATTAAACTAAATAGTTTAGTTGTCTTGGAATGTAATTATTGCATTTATCAATATATTTAGATATGAATTTCGGTGATTTCTCCAGAATGACTGAAGACATTTTTTAACGAAGTAAACAGTGTTAAGGACTCGAGTTGGTTGTGTGATGTTGTTCTTTGCCCCATCAATCTCGAGTTGGTTGTGTGATGATGTTGTTCTTTGCCCCATCAATCTCGAGTTGGTTGTGTGATGATGTTGTTCTTTGCCCCATCAATCTCGAGTTGGTTGTGTGATGATGTTGTTCTTTGCCCCATCAATCTCGAGTTGGTTGTGTGATGATGTTGTTCTTTGCCCCATCAATCTCGAGTTGGTTGTGTGATGATGTTGTTCTTTGCCCCATCAATCTCGAGTTGGTTGTGTGATGATGTTGTTCTTTGCCCCATCAATCTCGAGTTGGTTGTGTGATGATGTTGTTATGTGCCCCATCAATCGAAATGAAGCCATACACTTTTCTAGAATTCTAAGTTTGGATTCCAACAGAGCATTTTTTTTCCGGCTTCATTGAAAATATGCAAGAATCTTTTAATTGTTGACGATGGCGCTATGGAGACTCGTATGTTCTGTAAACCAATTGGGTGGCGGAACATGAGTCGGGATAATGTTTGCGTCGCTGGCAGGGTTTTATTTTATGTTTCCTAACGAATTCATTTTAAGCTCAGAAACTCGATCCTCTTCACTGGTGGAACCACAATAAGCGGAATTCCACAGCCAGAGACACTGTTCCATCACTAGGAGTTAAAATGGTGTGATCAAACAACGGTCATTTGGGTTAAAAATAATCCCAAATAACCATACATTTAAGACGAAACCATTGCGAGTTAAGTCACACCCTTCATTAGTTTTGGCACAGTCACCAACACCCAGACTAGACAGCATCAAGGCTGGTGGTTTAGTTAGACGAAACCTTTTAATAGCTTGTAATTACTGCGACAGGAGAATCCCCAACAATGCCAGCGGTTCGAAGGTATGCATTGTTGGCTTGATGAAAACTCAATGTTGATCCAGAGGGAGGTCTCTAATAGATATATTCACCCGCGTACTGTCGGTTAGCTAGATTATTAGCTAGATTGATGCTTATTTGTGGTCTGCGGTTGTAAACTTATGAACTGCAATATCAGGCGATATTAGAGGCGATAATCCCGAGTGGATTTCTGTTTTGTTTTTATTCAATGACGAATTCAGCTCTCTACTATTCCGGAAAGCTAGACATATGAACAACTTATGACGGGATATCGTCTATATCAGCGGCTCTGAACCTGAAGGTCGAACGAGCCTTACACAGGGTCGCCTTATTTCATTGGAAACTACTTTTAAATGAAGTAGCAACAAAAATAATTTTATAGTTCGGGGTCGTGACCATAACATGAGGAACTATATTAAAGGGTCGCGGCATTAGGAAGGTTCAGAACCATTGGTCTATATGAAGCTGATAGAAAATGTGTTTTAATTCATGCATATTTTTAAAAGCGAAGAAAACAGAAGCCAGATGCTGAAGATAGGCGCCATTGAGCACGAAATGTTGAGTCGTAAATAGTCTTTTAAGGGACCGTGTAGGTTTAGGTAAATCCTTCATGACCTGCCCTTATAGATTCAGTGACACAAATTTCATTGTTCAGTGGATCCAGGTGATTTATCCCGAATGATTGAATACATTGTTTAACGACGTAAACATTGTTGAGGTCTCCAAGTTTATTGTGTGGCGTTGTTGTTGTTGTTGTTGTTGTTTGCCCCATCAATAGAATCCTACAAATGTTTATGGCAAAGTGATTTTTTGTGGGTGTGTTGCTTAAGTGAACATATGTGTGAATCTTTGAATTGTTGACGATGGCACTTATGTTCTGTAAAGGTATTTGAAGTGTTGACGATGGCACTTATGTTCTGTAAAGGTATTTGAAGTGTTGACGATGGCACTTATGTTCTGTAAAGGTATTTGAAGTGTTGACGATGGCACTTATGTTCTGTAAAGGTATTGGGTGGTGGAATATGAAGCGGGATAATGTTTTCGCAGTTGACGGGTTTTATTTTATGTTCTTTAAAGAATTAATTTTAAGCTCAGAATTGTGATGGAATTGTTAAAATGATAGACAATGACCTATTCAGACATGCATAGAAACCAAAAATACCAATAGTCAGCTTATGGATATGTGACTCGTATCCGATTTATCCTAGGCATTCTATACAGATGTTGTTGTCGGAGCCCTGAATGACAGACACCGTCTAGTTTGTCTTTTTGCCGATGTCCCTAAGTTTATGCCATTCATCAAAGTATCTAACCGTATTGTCTAGCAGCGACCGCCTCGTTGTGCCAAATCGACCTGAGTGATTCTCCATTACCCCGTAAATGTGAACATATGGAGCAAACCACGCATCTAATAATTGGTGGCTCATTTATGAATTGGTGGCTCATTTAATAATTAGTGGCGCATTTAAGAATTGGTGGCGCATTTAAGAATTAGAGCCCCCTAAAAGAAAGTATATTCTGATTTTAGCCCTTATGGGTGAGACGAGGTGCTGATTTAAAGTGAGGAGTTCATTCCACAAACGTGTGGCTAACACGCACAGGCCACAAGTGGTAAACGTCAACGAAGTCCAGTCGGAGAGTAGCATCCCC
The DNA here is from genome assembly GCA_964033795.1 of Lymnaea stagnalis. Classification (NCBI taxonomy): domain Eukaryota; kingdom Metazoa; phylum Mollusca; class Gastropoda; family Lymnaeidae; genus Lymnaea; species Lymnaea stagnalis. The sequence goes on along the minus strand of CAXITT010000397.1, from coordinate 468,061 downwards.
CCTGAGGGTTGGCGATTTCCGCGGTGCTGGAGAAAAATCAAGACTCGGGGAAAGCGTGAGTCAATAAAGGCTCCAAGAGATAGTTGAGCAACGGTTCTCAACATTGTAATAAGCTGTGGTAACTATNTATAACTTTTAATTTTCTCTAGTCATATGTCTCTTAAAAACCAGATAATGCGCGCCACATATGGAGATTAAATAAGAAAAGCGCCGTCCTATATTGCTTGAGCCCTCAAATCATTTGCGGCCCGGGCCTTAGCTTCTAGCATAATAAACTCCCCTAATGTGAAGGGGACTTTTATGTTGAATAGAAACCTTATCAGCACTGTACACGTAATCGTGTATGAGAAAATTCAAGAAAACAAATAATAAAATACTAACTCATGGCCGCAACAACTATTTCCGCTTTTTACATATTTTGGAATACAGGTGCCCAAATTTAAACTTATAAAAATTTTTAAAAAATATAAGCGTAGAGTTTCAGATCTCAGTTAAGAACTGTTGTCAGTGTTATTAGTACAATAAACGCCGGGGGTGGGGGGGGGAGGGAGAGAGAGAGAGAGTGAGAATAGAGTGAGATCGGGGTAGGTAAAAAAAAAATTAGTAGAACAAGGTAGGGGTAAACATGAAGAAAATACATTTTAAAAAAACAACGGATGTATTGTCAAAATGCCTTCCTCGGCTAACACCCACACACACATAATGAAATATAAATCAACTAAATTAACGTATCTAATGATGTGCAACAGGCTACAGATTTAATTGCGATCTTTAAACAAAAATATTTTGGTTGTAATTTGTTGTCATTCATTGTGTGGCGTCGTTTGATCAATTCAAGGCGTCCAACGCGCAACAATTTACTTTAATTGAATCAGTTCAGATAGGTATATGATTTATATATAACGGCCCAAAAAAGTGAAAACATCGCTTTATTGTCAGAAGCATAAACAAAGCGCCAACGCTTATAAGTCGTTGAGAAGCAGGGATAGTGGGGTGGGGGTGAGGCGACAGATTGAACATGTTTTCTGATTAGCGTAATCATTTTCATACAACTGTCCATGACAAAAAAATTATATTAATTCAATTATATAACCCATTGTTACGAGATGCTCTCACTTTTTCTGGGCCAACCTTATTTCAATTTAATGACGTGACCTACCTGGAGCGTGTGAGGACACGAGGCCAACAGTTTGAGCATGTGCAGGATGTTCTGGGGATCCTGGATGACGAAGTTGCTTTCAATGTCAAACTCGCCCCCAACGAGCTGGAACAAGGAAAAGAAATAGTTAACGTCATATCACTCACTGCACATACACGTGAATTAAAACAAACACTTAGTTAAAAATATAAAAAGAAAGATGACCCACAAGTACTAACATTGATCAAACTCTAGACACATCGTTCTTCCACCAGTCCGCCCAAAGTTTAACTGCGAGCGTGTCTAAAGAGGCAATGTGGTATTGCGCATTTTCCTCTCTCTCTAAATTCATAAATAAGTCATTATCTTTGATTTCCCTACTCCATTTAACAAAAACAAATATAAAGCTTCCGGCAAAGTCTTTTTTCTCAAAAAGCTGTTCACACAAAGTCTTCATTCTCAAAAAGATGTTCAGACAAAGTCTTTATTCTTAAAAATCTGTTAAGTTTAGCAAAGTCTTTATTCTCAAAAAGCTGATAAGAAAAGTCTTCATTCTCAAAAAACTGTTCAGACAAAGTCTTCATTCTCAAAAAGCTGTTCAAAGTCTTTATTCTCAAAAAGTTGTTCAGTTTAGCAAAGTCTTTATTCTCCAAAAGCTGTTTAGACAAAGTCTTTATTCTCAAAAACCTGTTTAAACAAAGTCTTTATTCTCAAAAAGCTGTTTAGACAAAGTCTTTATTCTCAAAAACCTGTTTAGACAATGTCTTTATTCTCAAAAAGCTGTTTAGACCAAGTTTATATTCTCAAAAAGCTGTTTAGACAAAGTCTTTATTCTCAAAAACCTGTTTAGACAATATCTTTATTCTCAAAAAGCTGTTTAGACCAAGTCTTTATTCTCAAAAAGCTGTTTATACAAAGTCTTTATTCTCAAAAAGCTGTTAAGACAAAGTTTTTATTCTCAAAAAGCTGTTTAGACAAAGTCTTTATTCTCAAAAACCTGTTTAGACAAAGTCTTTATTCTCAAAAAGCTATTTAGACAAAGTCTTTATTCTTAAAAAGCTGTTTAGACAAAGTCTTTATTCTCAAAAAGCTGTTAAGACAAAGTCTTTATTCTCAAAAACCTGTTTAGACAAAGTCTTTATTCTCAAAAAAGCTCAACTAAGAAAAAAAAAATGTCGAGATAATCACTTAACTATTTATGATTTGAGGACCACTGACACGAAAAGAGAGAGAGAGAGAGAGGTTAGGGGGAGATGGGGGGGGGGGAGTCTGGTCGCAGTAGTACTGTGGAAGTCAACCTTTTGAGAGCCGTGACCACTTGATAACATTTGCAAAGTTGTTGCGACCTATAATAAGCTCAACTAAGAAAAAAAAAATGTCGAGATAATCACTTAACTATTTATGATTTGAGGACCACTGACACGAAAAGAGAGAGAGAGAGAGGTTAGGGGGAGATGGGGGGGGGGGGGAGTCTGGTCGCAGTAGTACTGTGGAAGTCAACCTTTTGAGAGCCGTGACCACTTGATAACATTTGCCAAGTTGTTGCGACCTATAACCAGAAGTATTCCTCAACATTGAGAAACGAGTGTTGAGAAGTTAAGGGAGCAGTAAAGGACTGTGATTGACTTATAAAATATGATATAATGATATAATTTATAGACACAATTGATATAATTTACAGTTTTCTTGCCTTATCATTCACCTTGGGGGTCGCGAACCACAGTTTGGGGTCACGAACAACAGTTTGGGGGTCGCGAACCACAGTTTGAGAGCCGCTGCATTAGTAGATTTTCAGTAAAGATGCATGATGCAATTTTTTTTCAAACTTAAAGCCAATTAAAAAAACAACAAGAAACTTGTCATGAACACAAATGGATCCATATAAAGGTGCAGAATAATCATTTTTTTTTTTTTTTAAATAGCAAATGAAAATAAAAATGTTTTGGGGGAATTTTTATGTTAATTCACCAACCGGTGGAAATGGGGGCATTGATCAGAACTATTGGAAAGAAGGCGTGGTGATACTAGGATCAGAACTATTGGAAAGGGGGCTTGGTGAGACTAGGATACGAACCGGTGGAATGGGGGCTTGGTGACACTAGGATTTGAAGTGGTGGAAAGGGGCGTTAGTAAGACTTGGATTTGAACTAGTAGAAAGGGGCATTGGAAAGACTAGGATTTGAACTAGTAGAAAGGGGCATTGGAAAGACTAGGATTTGAACTAGTAGAAAGGGGCGTTAGAAAGACTAGGATTTGAACTGGTGGAAAGGGGCGTTAGTAAGACTAAGATTTGAACTGGTGGAAAGGACATTGGTGAGACTAGGATTTGAACTGGTGGAAAGGGGCGCTGGTGACACTAGGATTTGAAGTGGTGGAAATGGGCATTTGTGAGAATATGATTTGAACTGGTGGAAAGGGGCATTGGTGAGACTAGGATTTGAACTGGTGGAAAGGGGCATTGGCGAGACTAGGATTTGAACTGGTGGAAAGGGGCATTGGCGAGACTAGGATTTGAACTGGTGGAAAGGGGCATTGGTGAGACTAGGATTCCAACATGCTTTTTTTTATGATAATTTAATGAATAATTTTAACTGGGCACCATATCACTTTGTTTTTTTCCATGATAAAATAGAATTGAAACATGTTCGGGAATAATCCCGCACAAACATTGCCGTCTGGTGACCTTGATAAATTGATCACAAGACAAAGCTGCCAGTCGCAATAGCAGTTATGGATCATTAGGTTTAATACAGCATCCAGCAGGCCACAGAACCAGTAGCGTCCAACACAGCCAAGACGGGTCAAAGCTTTTAGGCGGGTGCATTAGCGTGGACATGTTTCAGCAAACAGAATCGAGAGATTTTTTATTTATTTTTTTTATTTTTTATTCTTCTCCCTTCCAACATTGCCAAGAGAAATTTCCTTGATATTAATGTAAATAGCGAGTTTGAAAAGTTCTAAGGCAGTTTTTGGTCAAATATTTCTTTTTTTAACATTTTCACAGATATCAGGACACACATTTGAATATGCACGTCCCTTGTCAGTTACCCCACACTTCTTATATACACGTCCCTTGTCAGTTACCCCACACTTCTTATATACACGTCCCTTGTCAGTTACCCCACACTTCTTATATACACGTCCCTTGTCAGTTACCCCACACTTATTATATACACGTCCCTTGTCAGTTACCCCACACTTCTTATATACACGTCCCTTGTCAGTTACCCCACACTTCTTATATACACGTCTCTTGTCAGCCACTCCACACTTGTATATACACGTCTCTTGTCAGCTACCCCACACTTCTTATATACACGTCCCTTGTCAGCTACCCCACACGTTTATATAAAAGTCTCTTGTCAGCTACCCCACACTTTTATATACACGTCTCTTGTCAGCTACCCCACACGTTTATATAAAAGTCTCTTGTCAGCTACCCCACACTTTTATATACAAGTCACTTGTCAGCCACTCCACACTTTTATATACACGTCCCTTGTCAGTTACCCCACACTTCTTATATATACGTCTCTTGTCAGTAGCCTCCACTTTTAAATACAAGCCTCTTGTCAGCTACCCCACACTTTTATATACACGTCTCTTGTCAGCTACCCCACACTTTTATATACACGTCTCTTGTCAGCTACCCCCCACTTTTATATAAAAGCCTCTTGTCAGCTACCCCACACTTTTATATACACGTCTCTTGTCAGCCACTCCACATTTTTATATAAAAGTCTCTTGTCAGCTACCCCACACGTTTATATAAAAGTCTCTTGTCAGCTACCCCACACTTTTATATAAAAGTCTCTTGTCAGCTACCCCACACTTTTATATAAAAGTCTCTTGTCAGCTACTCCACACTTTTATATACAAGTCTCTTGTCAGCTACCCCACACTTTTATATACAAGTCTTTTGTCAGCTACCCCACACTTTTATATACAAGTCTTTTGTCAGCTACTCCACACTTTTATATACAAGTATTGAATAGAAGAGAAGAAAAAAAATTTGTTATGATAAATAAGTTCTGAAGTTAACGGTTAAATAACGTGGTTGTCAGATGAAACAGTATCCGACTTATTTACCACTGAGCATCAGATTGTATCACTGGGTTATCCAATGAACATTTCATGTTCTCACCGGGTAATTAAATGAGCAGTTGATTATATTACTGGGTCATTATTCACTCAACATTGGATTAATTTACTGGGGCGCTATCCAAGCTTTCAAAAGGAACGTTTGAGGCGACAACACTAGACACATTTGTGTCCATTGCCTCAAGCCTTCAAACCCATAGTGCGTGATTCCCTCACAAAGTGGCACTGGAAATAATGAAATTTCCTCATCAACACCAGGCACAGAAACATTGCAAATCCCATCTACATGCATAGGAGCCAAAATTATCAATAAATTGACCGTGGGCCCTTAAGATATAGAAGAAGAAGAACCAACAATAAAACCATCAATCCACTTAACCAGCCGTAACAGTGTAACTAGAATGCAATATGAAATACTAGGGTTTAACCGGGTGCAGTTGTTTGTTGTTTACACGGATCCGGGTAGTTGGAAAATACATTTCTTCCACCCTACACACTCTCAGGAAAACATCTGTCAACAATCATTTCACAAATCCTTCATAATTCATAACCTCATCACTTAGTACACACAATAGCCAAAAAAACTACCATAAAGATTTCTTTCATTTGTTAAAACTGTATGCACGAGATCTGCCCGGCCATTACAAAACACAAAACCTGCGCCTTGAACAGCACTGTTGGGACAGACAACGCGTGTTTCTACGCGTGCATTAGCGATGCCTTCGTGTTTTAATGAAGTCTCAAAGTGCATATCTCGATGTAATGGGAATGTATGTTTCGACGCGTGCATTAGCGATGCCTTCGTGTTTTAATGAAGTCTCAATGTGCATATCTCGATGTAATGGGAATGTATGTTTCGACGCGTGCATTAGCGATGTCTTCGTGTTTTAATGAAGTCTCAATGTGCATATCTCGATGTAATGGGAATGTATGTTTCGACGCGTGTATTAGCGATGCCTTCGTGTTTTAATGAAGTCTCAAAGTGCATATCTCGATGTAATGGGAATGTATGTTTCGACGCGTGTATTAGCGATGCCTTCGTGTTTTAATGAAGTCTCAATGTGCATATCTCGATGTAATGGGAATGTATGTTTCGACGCGTGTATTAGCGATGCCTTCGTGTTTTAATGAAGTCTCAATGTGCATATCTCGATGTAATGGGAATGTATGTTTCGACGCGTGTATTAGCGATGCCTTCGTGTTTTAATGAAGTCTCAATGTGCATATCTCGATGTAATGGGAATGTATGTTTCGACGCGTGTATTAGTGATGCCTTCGTGTTTTAATGAAGTCTCAATGTGCATATCTCGATGTAATGGGAATGTATGTTTCGACGCGTGCATTAGCGATGCCTTCGTGTTTTAATGAAGTCTAAATGTGCATATCTCGATGTAATGGGAATGTATGTTTCGACGCGTGTATTAGCGATGCCTTCGTGTTTTAATGAATTCTCAAAGTGCATAGCTCGATGTAATGGGAATGTATGTTTCGACGCGTGCATTAGCGATGCCTTCGTGTTTTAATGAAGTCTCAAAGTGCATATCTCGATGTAATGGGAATGTATGTTTCGACGCGTGCATTAGCGATGCCTTCGTGTTTTAATGAAGTCTCAAAGTGCATATCTCGATGTAATGGGAATGTATGTTTCGACGCGTGCATTAGCGATGCCTTCGTGTTTTAATGAAGTCTCAAAGTGCATATCTCGATGTAATGGGAATGTATGTTTCGACGCGTGCATTTGCGATGCCTTCGTGTTTTAATGAAGTCTCAAAGTGCATATCTCGATGTAATGGGAATGTATGTTTCGACGCGTGCATTTGCGATGCCTTCGTGTTTTAATGAAGTCTCAAAGTGCATATCTCGATGTAATGGGAATGTATGTTTCGACGCGTGCATTTGCGATGCCTTCGTGTTTTAATGAAGTCTCAAAGTGCATATCTCGATGTAATGGGAATGTATGTTTCGACGCGTGCATTTGCGATGCCTTCGTGTTTTAATGAAGTCTCAAAGTGCATATCTCGATGTAATGGGAATGTATGTTTCGACGCGTGCATTTGCGATGCCTTCGTGTTTTAATGAAGTCTCAAAGTGCATATCTCGATGTAATGGGAATGTATGTTTCGACGCGTGCATTAGCGATGCCTTCGTGTTTTAATGAAGTCTCAAAGTGCATATCTCGATGTAATGGGAATGTATGTTTCGACGCGTGCATTAGCGATGCCTTCGTGTTTTAATGAAGTCTCAAAGTGCATATCTCGATGTAATGGGAATGTATGTTTCGACGCGTGCATTAGCGATGCCTTCGTGTTTTAATGAAGTCTCAAAGTGCATATCTCGATGTAATGGGAATGTATGTTTCGACGCGTGCATTTGCGATGCCTTCGTGTTTTAATGAAGTCTCAAAGTGCATATCTCGATGTAATGGGAATGTATGTTTCGACGCGTGCATTAGCGATGCCTTCGTGTTTTAATGAAGTCTCAAAGTGCATATCTCGATGTAATGGGAATAAATGTTTTCAATACATCTAATCCCTCAAATTCCACAACACACACACACCTACAAGGTTTTTCTTTGATATACAAGTGTACTCCACACGTGTCATTTTTTTTTCTACTGCGCATTCAAAAGTTATTTATTTGTTAAGCTGACTTTCTATGCTGCTGTTTGTGATCCATTAAGATATAGTCCGAACAGCGTGTAAAGATATTCGCTTAAATGATCACTAATCAAGTCCCTGTTATGACTAAGGGAGTTCACTAAAGGGCTGTTTTTTGCACTAGAGAAATCATTGAATGTGGAGGTCTTGTGTTTTAATTGTAAAATGTGGACTTAATTAGAGTGGACTTAATTAGAATATGTATTTATTTATGTGCTAAAAATATGAATATGTACAAAGTACAATGTAATCAAAAACATTTCCGTTTGTTTGGATTAATAAAAGAATCTTATCTTAAACTCTCTTCAGTCAAGCGAGTTTAAATGACCACCATAAAATGGGTTAAGCATAAAATGGACCAATTACCCGCCTCCGTCTAAGAATGAAAAAAAGTAGGCGTCCTTACGTGGGAAGAATTCATTTGTTACCGAGGATATTAGCCATGCTAGAAGCCAATGAGGAATTACTTGGGATACTTGACGAGGTCTGAGGGCAAGACGAGGGGGGATGAGACGCCGAGAGCTCCTGGATTGACCATGGTACAGCATTCTATCTATAAGGGACTGGAAATAAGGTTTCCAGGCAGGAGTGAGACTCGAGTGCCGAAAGGACCCCTTTAGGCGGACAAGGGCACGGTGAACTCGGGTTGAGTTAAGAAATAAGGAATAAAGGTAATGGTGCCAACTAGTGAATATCATTCATGAAGACGGGCGTGTCTCATCTATGTTGGTGGGTATAAACCAAAGGACGGGTAACTCGTGGTCTCTCATTGGCATTCACCACCTAATGATTGGGGCTTCCCTTCATTCTATTTTTTAAATCTAAATATTATATATATATATATATAGAGAGAGAGACTTTATATTAATTATTTTATTGATTTTGGCTGAACCATTTAGATCTGTAGTTCTTAAACTTTTTTTGCATCGTCTTCTTTAATTAACTCGCAAGACACAAACAAATAAGCATCACTACAAAAAACAAAACAAAAAACAAAAAAAAACAAAAAAGATATATACTTAAGTTAATTTTAAAATTTAACCCACTAACATTGGATGGCATTTTGCCAAAGATCTTGCCTTATAAATTGTTATTACTATGACTATGGCATGAGTATTTCAGGCAGGATCATGTTAGTGAAAAAGGTGCCCCCTTAAAATCGGTTGGGAAAAAAAGGCCAAAGATATCGCGTTTTGTTTAGAATAAAAATGAGTGAATATTATTAGTTGTAAATTCACCGATATTTTTAAAAGGATTATGACAGGTATATTTTACCAACTTTGGTCTAGGTCAGTGGTCAGAAACATTTTCATGGGAAAGTGTCGAATTTCAAATCCTGATCTAGCAGGTAGTAGTATTCAAGTGCTACATGAGAGAGGTCAAAGAGCTGCATGCGGCTCGCGAGACGCAGGCTCCCGACCCTTAGATGTATAGATGTTTAGATGTATACCTTTGGCTTTTATAGTGGGAAAACCAAACTGTACAGTCCCTTAAACTTATTTGGAAATTTATAAAAACTTCAAAAATATCCTTTAATCTTGATTTCATAAAATTTAAAGAAAATCGTCCAGATGAATTATGTACGGAAACATAAGAAACATATATAAAAGAAAGAAATTAATATAATCTGTTAAACCCCTTATAAAAAATTAAACTTTCTTAAATAGGGTAGAAACTTAAAGAAACTTACAATTACAAAGATAAGGTCACCGAAATCAAGGAAATTCCCAGCAAAATATAGAAATCTATAAACCTTAACCAAAAGTTCCATAAATTTTTAGTAGTACTCATTTACATCCCCCCCCCCACCACCCCAAAAAATAACTTTACATGTATGTGGAACAATACAGTTTTTTTAGAGTAATTATTTAGAAATATTACCGAAATCAAGGAAATTCCCAGCAAAATATAGAAATCTATAAACCTTAACCAAAAATTCCATAAATTTTTAGTAGTACTCATTTACATCCCCCCCCCCCACCACCCAAAAAAATATCTTTACATGTATGTGGAACAATACAGTTTTTTTAGAGTAATTATTTAGAAATATTACACATAAGTTGGTAACAACAAAAAAATCAAAGAAACAGAGACAGTAAACCCTTAATGGGCACAAAAGAAACTTTTATGCAAGCCCCTGGAACTATATGATCAATCTTATCCAGAATTGTCAAGCAAACGGTATCGATTTCAAAAGCACACACAAAGACAACAACAACAACAACAAAACAAAACACGACTGCAGCTAGGAGACATGCAGGGTAAGACCTCTAAAAAGATATTTAAAAAAATCAAATTTGTTTGGTTTTATTTTGTTTTGCTTTCATGAATTTCTAGGAGAATTAAGAATGGATAAATAACTAAGCACATTATAAATTCGGTCCACTTGCTGTGGCTCTCGTCAAGTCTTTTGGGTCTGATACCCATGCTCTTAAGTGTCCATACCGAAAAGCTTCTGCAGGGGTCCTAGTATTCAAAGTATCCATGAAAGGCGCCAGACACAGAGGCTGATTTTTTTCTTACCCAGGTCATCAAAGGAAAGATCACTTTATTTAATATGTGCGTGACCCGAGGTCTCCTGATTGGATGCGGATTGGGGGGAAGAAGAAGGAAAAAAAACGAAGGAAAAACAAAAAAGGAAAGAAAAGAAATGCTATTCGGCAACCATGGTTCGAATAATGTTTTCCTTTCCCTCCTAACCCCCAAGAGCTAAAAGGGGGAGAAAAAAAAACTATCCTAGCCACCCATTTCTATTTCCTGCTATAGTCTTTTCCTCATCTTTACCATGGCGCCGACGTCGTCGCCGGATAACGATTATTGATCTCCTATCGCCGGAAAGCGTAAAGTCAAACTGAAAAGTCTGACCTACCCCGTGGTAGATAATGACCGCCCGAGACTGGCGGCCCTTGTAAGGCGCTAGTCGGGGCCAACCATTTATTTCATGGTCTAAAATTAGTCTCTATTAGCATCATTTACCAAATGTACAGCCCCTGGGGCGTCTGCGTCTCTCGGCAAATACCGGGACAAGTTAACGCGAGAGTTTTGTTAATGACCATGGGGGAACGGGACAAATCGTTGTGGCACGTCCAATTAAATCTCTGAAAGTTTGACCTCAAATAGTAGAAAACGTTTACTCAGCTGATCTGAATTACAATAATTAGATTTTGTCATTGATCGGCTGAATTTTAATATACATATTAATATATACACACACACGTTTTACTTGTATGCATAACTTTTTTAAAAAATATGTATTGATGGTGGGATGATGTATTAAATTATTGATAATCTATTTTTTACGCCTGCATTTGAATATTGTTAGTACGTGTAGTCAACATTTGCTGGGGTTATCCATGCACAGTGCCTGACATTTTTAATTCTCTATTCGACAGGAATCGATAAGTTATTATGTTTTTATTAACATTTCTATTACTCCGAAACACCGCTAAAAGACCCGGATTGTCTTAATCCTGCAACAGGCGATTGGTAAGTCCTGGCAATAAGGAACAAGGGCTAAAACGTGAACAAAGGGGAAAAAAAGCGTTACAAAACAAAGGACGCGTTGGCTAAAAATTAAAAAAAAACAAGATATTGGAAAATAAAATGAACTCAATTCATGGAGATAGAAGATGTCCCGAACCCATGGGGGGGGGGGGGGTGGGGGGAGAAATACAGGCTGTGCCAGACATAGGTGCCCCTTGATCCTATTGCGTTATATGCATAGTTAAGAGAGAACATTTTTCCCTGTCCCCCAGAAAAGTCGACTACCGCTAACGAAGCCGCTATGGAAGCGTATTGAAGAGGCGCGTCAACAAATGAAAATGTATGTATCCCCAAACGACCAATTCTGAAACAAATTCATTTGTAGACAAAGGAGCGGTAACTCTGATGGAAGCAGAATGAACTACTCCCCCGTGGGTTATAGTGTAACAAAAAAATACCGAAGATACCAAGCAGTGGACCGGTCGTTCGTTCATCAACTGCGGCGGAATGGTGCAGTGTTTGCTTGTGTTTCATTTGTTCCGTCCACTAATTTAAACACACAACTCTAAGGTAATGACCTTAAAGTCGATGGTAATCACATTAATCTGAACACGCAAACCAATGGTACTCACATTACTTGAAACACACAAATCAATGGTATTCACATTACTTGAAACACACAAACCAATGGTATTCACATTACTTGAAACACACAAACCAATGGTATTCACATTACTTGAAACACACAAACCAATGATATTCACATTACTTGAAACACACAAACCAATGGTACTCACATTACTTGAAACACACAAATCTATGGTATTCACATTACTTGAAACACACAAAACAATGGTATTCACATTACTTGAAACACACAAACCAATGGCACTCACATTACTTGAAACACACAAATCTATGGTATTCACATTACTTGAAACACACAAACCAATGGTACTCACATTACTTGAAACACACAAATCAATGGTATTCACATTACTTGAAACACACAAACTAATGGTATTCGCATTACTTGAAACACACAAACCAATGGTACTCACATTACTTGAAACACACAAACCAATGGTACTCATATTACTTGAAACACATAAACCAATGGTACTCACATTACTTGAAACACACAAACCAATGGTACTCACATTACTTGAAACACACAAATCTATGGTAATCACATTACTTGAAACACACAAACCAATGGTATTCACATTACTTGAAACACACAAAACAATGGTCTCCACATTGATTTACACACACGGGTCTATGGTATTTATATTTATTCAAACACTTAAGTAAAGAACACTAATTTAAATACACAAGACTAGGATAATCACATTAACTTAAACGCACAACTCTATCACATTAATTTAAACGCACAAGTCTATCACATTAACTTAAACGCACAAGTCTATCACATTAACTTAAACGCACAAGTATATCACATTAACTTAAATGCACAAGTCTATCACATTAATTTAAATGCAAAAGTATATCACATTCATTTAAACGCACGAGTCTATCACATTAATTTAAACGCACAAGTCTATCACATTAATTCAAACGTACAAGTCTATCACATTAATTCAAACCCACAAGTCTATCACATTAATTCAAACCCACAAGTCTATCACATAAATTTAAACCCACAAGTCTATCACATTAATTTAAACCCACAAGTCTATCACATTAACTTAAACGCACAAGTCTATCAAATTAATTTAAACCCACAAGTCTATCACATTAATTTAAACGCACAAGTCTATCACATTAATTTTAAACGCACAAGTCTATCACATTAATTTAAACGCACAAGTCTATCACATTAATTTAAACGCACAAGTCTATCACATTAATTTAAACCCACAAGTATGTGGAATTTGTGCATATGCCACGGTTGTTTACTATTACAACCTACAGACCCAAGAATGAGGCAGACCTGTTTACCCTCAAACTCTTCAAATCGTACAATATCATCACAAAATGGTTTAAAACATTATCTTAATTGTAAAATAATAAACCTGCAGTATAAACATGTATGCACATTAAAATCGTACATTGTACGCCAAAGTAAACAGGTCTGCTATACCCATAGAATTGAAATGATACCCATCTAAGAGATTAGCGCCGGGAATATTCTATGAAACACTGCTTTGTCAAGATTACTTTAAATAACGTGACCGGTTTGGGGGGGGGGGGGGGGGGGGTGGGGAGCTACTACTTGGCTGACGTGAGCTGGTGACTTTATTATGTATCTATTTTTTTTTTAAGGGTTTAAGAGAACAACACATGTAGCTGTACAGAACAATTTTGATTCCACTAACGCTACGTGTAATGTGTTGCTATGTGTGATCCCTGCAGGCCTGTTCGTGTCAGAGTGACAGGTGTCTGTTTTAGGTGTTGAACTTGATTCTTTAATTTTATATTATCTTCTCATGTAGACAATAATTATGCCCAAGCGTCAATGTAAGTTTATGGAGTATTCCAAAGAGTGGAACTATATTAAAAAGGGACGCTATGAAAGTGAAGCCGAGTGCACAGTTTGCAATAATGTTTTAGTATTGGTCATGGTGGACGTTCAGACATAAAACAACACATCCCATCAGTGAAATATAGGAAAAGACTGATTACACCAAGTAGATTTCTAGGTTAGATTTCATAGTTAAAATTAGCATATTTTAATAAAGAGTTTCTGGTGGAGGCTCCCGGACCCCTCTTTAGCTGGAGGGTAACCACCCCCACCCACCCTACCCCACCCCACCCCACAGAAATGTAAAAAAAAAAAAAAAAAAACGTCCTTGAAAGCGTCCCGTTTTTTCCAAATCATCATTTGGTCACCCTAGGGCAGGGGGGGGGGCGACGACGACGGACTGTATCAAACTCACAGACGATCGTCTAAGACGGCGACGACGCCAATCCTACAACAGCTGTTGATTGCCAGTGTCATCCGTGGTAGCTTGTCGCGCACCTGTTCTCCAAGGACATCCCGCAACCCCCCTTTTGATAGTGTTGCGGAGACTGGGTAGGGGCAGGGCTGCCACTCACATTTTTAAAATTTCCCAAGATTTGGTGAACAAATTTCCCAAGATTTCCCAAATCATAAAAATATATAAGACTTTTTTTAAAAAAGGGTTTTTCTATGTAATTAATGTAATAATATATTGAATTAATGCCCATGAAAAACATGGTACATTAATTGTTTGAAATTTATTGAAAAAGACATTTTTAAAAATGTTTATCACATAAAAGAAACATAAAATTAGTTTTTAAAAAAATAATTTATAATCCAAAATATCAATACCCACTGAAGTTAGGCTACTAAATATTACCTCCGAATTCTCTGGTAAAAATATCATCTACAATACATGTGTAATAGAAGTCACTTGGAAACAAAGCTTACAAGGCTAATCAACACAGAATTCCTTTTACAAGGGCAAAAGGTTCTTCATCAAAAAATGATTTTTCTTATTGTAAGTCTGTTGATTAGAAGTGGGGTTTGCAAAGCAATGAATCAAAATTTATTAATAATAATTGCAGTTAAAATGGATTGATATTATTATGAAAATAATAAGTATTTTTATTTTTTTCTTGTAAATTTATATTATAACGATTTTTTCAACAAAATAACATACTTTTAAATGTATTGTTCATTTATAATCCTACAACGTAGGCCTATACTTTTAATGTCTTAGTTACCTGTGTTTCAATCCACAAATATTTTTTCCAATTGATGAAAATTAGGCTGGATTTTTTACAGATGCATTATATTTTGAATACATTGTATGAGTAATTGAAATAATCAAATTTTACTATGGCATGGATCCTTGATTGAACACTACTATCGTTCACTCTTCGGCTTGTACTGTTTTTCGTATGGTTGCTAATGTCTAATAAATAGCCTAATGATAAGGTTTCCGAGCCTACCCCCCCCCCTTTTTAATAAACAGTCAAAACCTGGATGTAATTTGTAAATCATCAATTTTTTTTAAATAGAAGAGAAAATTGATTTTTTCTTTAATTATTAACTTTGTAACAATTTGCAATAATAATAACTTTAATATCAGAAGAGTTTTTATTTATTTGATGAGTGGATTTAAAATTTAAAACCAGAAAAGAAAATTAAAACAATTAATTTTTTGCTTTGTTACTTTAAAAATTATTTTGCTTTATTTTCACTTTATTTTGTATCACATATTGTTGCGTTTTTTCGAAAAATATAATAAAATTTTCCCACCAGTTAAGATTTCCCAAGGTTTTGCCTGATTTTTAAAATTATTCCCCAGATCCCAAGGGGGTCGTGAGTTCCCAAGATCTTGGGAAATTTCCCAAGGTGTGGTAGCACTGGGTAGGGGAAGTAATTATGACGCAATAACAAGGGATTGCGGTATGTGCATGGGGAGAGGGATGGGCTACAAATTAAATTGTTTATTCATTAAAAGTGTCAAAAAAGTTTGACACTTGAGGCAGCAGGTGTTACTGACTTTTGGTGACCCTGACGAGCTTAGACTCGATAACACAGTGCAGTGGTCCTCAAACTTTTTATCGCCGTGGACCGGT
>CAXITT010000397.1:409043-451128 GCA_964033795.1 Lymnaea stagnalis | reverse complement strand
CAATGTGTTCAAAATATTATGCATCTTTAAAAAATCTAGCCTAATTTTCATCTATTGGAAAAAATATTTGTGGATTGACACACAGGTAACTAAGGTATTAAAATGATCTATTGTAGGTGAAAAATTCTTTTAGACAGTATTTCTTTTGAAAAAAATCATATAATGTAAATTTACAAGAAAAAATAAAAATACTTATTGCTTTCATAATACTATCAATCCATTTTAACTACAATTATTATTAACAAATTTTGCTTAATAGCTTTGCAAATCCAATTACTAATCAACAGACTTAGAATAAGAAAACACATTTTTTGATGAAGAACCTTTTGTCTTTGTTAAAGGAATTGTGTGTTGATTAGCCTTGTGCGCTTTGTTTCCAAGTGACTTCTATTACACGTGGATTGTAGATGATATTTTTACCAGAGAATTCGGAGGTAACATTTAGTAGCCTAACTTCCAGTGGGTATTGATATTTTGGATAATAAAATAATATATATATTTTTTTCTTAAATTGTTTATTTCTTTTATGTGATAAACATTTTTTTTTTTAAATGTCATTTTGAATAAATTTCAGTCAATTATTGTACCATGTGTTTCAGGGGCATTAATTCAATCTATTATTACATTAAGGAAAAAGGAAACCCCCCCCCCCCCCCACCCAACCCGCCCACTTTAAAAAAAAGAACTCCTATATACTAATTATGATCTTGGGAAATCTTGGGAAATTTCATGACCAAATCTTGGGAAATTTTAAAAAAGTGAGTGGCAGCCCTGGTCCCTACGTCCATACATATCATCTAGAAAATCTGGCAAGCTTATTAAATGGAAATAATTTAATGTTTCCTGGGCGGCCCGGTACCATTTGATCAACGGACCGGTACCGGCGCGGGGTTGGGGACCACTGCTATAACAAATCGGTATTTTTTTTTTAAAGGGGAAAAATGAAGAATTTTTTAAACTAACTTAATTAAAAAGGAAGCACATTTAAGAAACATGTAAAATTTAATTTAAATTTTGCTTAGATTTAAAGTTACATTATTTTTATTATACTTTTTTAAAAGATGATAAAATATGAACGGAAAAAAAAAGGAATTTTAACCAAAAAAAGCATGCGCTTTTTTGGAGGGACGGACACATTGTTTTGGAGGGACGGACACATTGTTTTGGAGGGACGGACACATTGTTTTGGAGGGACGGACACATTGTTTTGCACATGTGTATCAGCAATTGTTATAAAATGTTATTTAGGTGAAAGTGCAGGTCACATTATCACAGTCATTGCTAAAAAATAAAGTTGCTGGTGAAATTTGACGTGGTTCAAACTCGAAGTCAGATCAGCATAAAATAAAATGTATTTAAATAAGAATTAATTACACGGTAAAAAATTGGGGAATCATTAAAAAACAAAACAAGCTACCAAGTAAATTGAGATTTATTTTTTGGGAAAAGCTGTTTTTAAAAAATAATAATAAATATCCATTATGCGAATCTCCTGATAACTACCTGATGTCTGATTACGACCATAAACTGTAATTGGGTGATAGGAAGAGGGGTATTGAAAATCGTACAGCTGTGTTGTGCGTTTTATCAATTTCAAGGCCCCCTCACCTAAAGCAAAGGCCCAATACTATCAAGTTTGTAATGATTTTTAATATTTATTTCAAAACAAAAGAAATTAACTTTTAGGTTCAAAAGAAATTGAAATTGTAAGTATGTTTTCAATAGGTTCAGTTGTTAAAACAATATTTGCCAAGATATATATTTTTAGGATAATTGGCTCCAAAGCATTTAAATTTAACAGAGTTTTTGTGTGTGTATCAAAAGATTTGTTAACATCATGCAGAAGCAAGTGTTGATTTCTAAATGACTGAATTGTTCAAATATTACTTGATATAATTTGGCCGAATGTTTTTCAGAAACGTTGGTCTGGGCTGCTCTGAGGAGGAAAGCAGTTTTGAAACTCAAATCTGCAAGTNGGGGGGGGGGGGGCATCTCTATGCCGGTAGCGTTTACCGGTACGAATAAAAGTCAAATTATCTCACCCCCTCCCCCACCCCCTCCCCTCTGTTGCACGCCTACTTTTTTTTTTATTTATTTTTTTTTTAATTTTTAACGAACACTTTTCCGAACTATGACGTTACAATGAGCTTTCGGGAACCCCACCCCCACTCCAAAAAAAAACAAACAAACAAAAGACCCCTGAAAACCCATTAAAATCTATTTTTAGATTATGATGTTACAGAACAGAAAAAGTGACACGGGTTTTCACCACTCCGCCAGTTTAGACAAAATAATTATGTAACAAAACTACTTTACGATCTTGGTCGCAGTCAAAGAAGATGAGGGGGTGGGAGGAGTTGTCGCTAGGGCCACTAGTCTAAACATTACAGTTGAGGCAGCTAACTCAATAGATCCGTTGTTATTTTTATAGACGTTGACATTCCCAGAAACCCCCCTACCCAAGCGTTCTCCTTATTCAACAACCCCCCCCCCCAACCTCCCCTCTCAGTGCGTACATAATATAACGAAGGATGGTTCCAACTAGAAAAAGAAAAAAAAAAAAAAATTACAATCAATCGTTTTTCTCGGTCGATTCGCTGCCAGATCTTTATTAGAAAGGGCTCAAACTCCAACAATCAAATTATTATTATTTTTTTTAATCAGAAAAATTACCCAAACACTTTTCACCCGACCTCTGAAAATCGTAGATTTGGCGGGTCTCGGCGTACAAACGTAAAAGACATCTAAAAATCGTACATTGTACGCCAAAGTCGTAAGAGTAAACAGGTCTGATGACGTCATCGCCTGTCAGACTCATTAAACATTTCTTTGGTGCTCACCGGGTTAGTTCTGACCTCACCGGCCCT
Source organism: Lymnaea stagnalis (assembly GCA_964033795.1). Taxonomy (NCBI): domain Eukaryota; kingdom Metazoa; phylum Mollusca; class Gastropoda; family Lymnaeidae; genus Lymnaea; species Lymnaea stagnalis. The sequence goes on along the minus strand of CAXITT010000397.1, from coordinate 448,261 downwards.
ATGAGGCTGCCTACAACAGCCCAACAAATACCACGGGTGACGGATAGAACGTTTTCGTCCAGGTCATAAAAATACTTCTCAGTAAGACTAGGAATCCCGTTGATCAAACCCGATCCCCGGTCTATGACGTATATCTTGTGCTTTGTAACGCCTTTAAAATATACCATAAATTAAACTAAAGAAATCCCACCGCCGCCGCCCCCCCCCCGCCAACACACACACATGTATACACACACATGTATACACACACATGTATACACACACAAATACCCTTTTCTTTTTCCTTGTCAAACATTTTAAGACAACTAATCAGAGTAGTTTTCGGTGTGAGGTGTTACTACTGACACGCAGAACCATTTTTTTTTTAATTAATTAAATTTTTTTTTTAAAAACGTCGACCTATAATTGAATGTTCTACCGACTGTGAATCTAGAGCAGGGGTCGGGAACCCTTTTGTCTGAGAGAGCCATGGACACTACATATTTTGAAAAGTAATTCTGTGAGAGTCATACATTATGTTTAAAACTAAGAATTCAAGTAAATGTGTGCATTTTGTGTAATTTCAACACTAAAAATGCAATAATTATGTCTCTGAATTCTTTCTAATAACAGTGTTATGCTGTTGCTAATCAATGAGTATTTCTTACCATTAATGCAACTTTTTTTTTATAATCGAACATTTGTCTGCGAGCCAGATGCAGCCATCAATAGAGCCACATCTGGCTCGCGAGCCATAGGTTCCCGACCCCTGATCTAGAGGATCACGTGCCATCGGGGCTCACGTCTGCTGCTCCGCCCAATGTTATGACACAATCATTTTTTCTTGTTCCACGCAGTCAACACAGCGGTTCACCCACCGGCTTGCTACGAACCAATTTGACTCAAAGACCACCAAGACTGAAGGGAATAGTTTGTTCAACCAACGGCTTGCTACGAACCAATCTGACTCAAAGACCACCAAGACTGAAGGGAATAGTTTGTACAACATAATTTTTAACAAAAACAATTAAATTAAAAAATAGTATCCATTTGTTTTGGATCAACAAAAGAATCTTACCGTATCTCTCCGGTATGTCATCTGTTATCGGCTACATTAAGTAAAAGGTATAGGACGCCTATTACGGTAAACTAAGACCCAACTGAATGACCTCACTTAAAGATGACGACATATGTTTAGTGAAATGAAGCACTAAGAATCGTCCATTTAACAAATATTTCAATGAGCTGGCGATATTTCAATCGGAGGTACATAGGACTGGACTAAAAAGTTTTCGAGTGTATTTATTGACTAGTTAATTCGGATAAATTAAAAATACGGTTAGTGGTAACCTTAATTAAGTTTGTTAAGCTGTGTCACGAATACAAATTGATGCTTTAAAATGTTAATTCATAGACTAATGAATATAATTTTCAGTTATTTAAATGTCATTTAGTTTAATTAAATGGATTCCCAATCAATTAATAAATTGAAAATGAGCATTTCCGAGTCACACAAACAAAAGTCTGCTTGAGTGAGAGATTGAGGAGAGGGAGGGGGGGGGACCCTGACATGCCATGCCATTACCGCTGTGTATATTGGATATATCTTTCTGTTTGTTTACGTTGCGGTGATGAAAAAGCCAGGCCGACGAATCGATATCCCAGACGGGGCCGGACATTTATAAATGTATATTTTACGGAGCTGGTACTTCACCTCGTCACGTGACATTTCATTTATGGAGCAAGTTTATCCTTTCCTGGGTTGTTGTTTTTTTTTTTTTTGTTTTTTTTATCACAGGGTTTCTTGAAAAGGCGGGGAAGAAAAGGTTTCAGTTCACCATTTGGCGGTCTAACCTCTGTAACCAACGGGAGGCAGACCCGGTTACGAGACTCCGGCCTACGACTTCACATAGGACATGTGATGCTTGCACATGATGGACGTACACATAGTTACGATTGACCATTCTAGTTCTAGGGTGTGTTCTCTGCTGATGATACACTAATGACGATACATTGATGACGACAACCCTGATGACATTGATGATGATACACTGGTGATGACACATTGATGATGATGATACACTGATGACGGTACACTGATGACGACACACTGATGATGCTACACTGATGACGACACTGATGACGACACTGATGACGACACATTGATGATACACTGATGACGCTACACTCAAGACGACACGTTGATGATGATGATGATACACTGATGACGACACACTGATGACGATACACTGATGACGACACATTGATGATACACTGATGACGCTACACTGATGAAGCTACACTGATGACGACACATTGATGATGTTCAACTGATGATGTTTCATCTAATGTCAGACGTTTCCAGCCCCATCCCTCAGAGTTATCTGCATCATCTGCTGTGACCCGTGTGTTGCTCGGCGAGTTGTTGTTTAATTGACTTGTCAACTCCTCTGCCATTCAACCATTCATTACAGTGTCCCGGTGCTTGGAAACTGTGCTCTGAAATGTGCTTGTCATGGAACAGAAATGTAGCGATCTATTATTGGCCAAATGTTAACTGACCTGGGTGCGCTGTTCAAAACATCCTCCTTATTTGTGTGTAGGTGTTAAAATGTATTTTTTTTTTAAATTGATGCCTCGCCTTTACAAGCCCTGTGTTCTGGGTGGGTGGTCATGGTTGAGTATGGAAAAAACATATCTGCGCAAGTCAACAGAGCTACGTCCCAACCAATATTTAGGTATGAAAACGTGTAAACCACAGGGACCATGGGACTGTAGGATGAGAATGTGCAGCCTTTTTTAGCTACTACATGAACGACTTGCATACACACACACAAATAATTAAATATGTATATATGTGTGTGTATATATATATGTGTGTATATATATATGTGAAGCATAAAAAAAATGCCATTCATACATAAATATTTATGCTGAAAATGTAGGATTTAAATTTAAAATAATGATTTTAAAAGAACTACCATGGCTGGTGGATGATTAAATTTATAGCTAAATGGCTTAGCACCCAACAAAAATGTCTTCCAATACTTGGGTTCGGTTTCTTTCAATTATTAACGAAATGACTGGAAACTTAACACCATGAGAGATCTGGCCGCCCCCCCCTCCCCCACCTCCTTCCCAAAATAACGTCCTTAGTCAAAGCAAATGCAAGAATGAAACATTTGTCAGGAAATTTAGATTATTGGGGTAAAATATATATCGGTAATAAAAGTCAATTTTTCTCTAGGACAATTTCGTCCCACTGACTGCCTATCTCCAAAGCTACTTTTTCCTCACCCGGCCTTTGTTCTCCCCCTAAAGCTCGGGCTGTCTTCGAACGTGAAGCTGCCTACACTCCCATCCACCTGCACGCTGCCTCCACTACACGAGCAATCAATCATGCAACACGGTCAAGAAAATCAATGTCCTATATTATATCATAACCGGGCAACGATTTGGCGTGTACCGCCCCTGGAATTTCATTGATTAACCCCCCACACATTGAAAACGCCCACTACGGCACGATTGTTTCAATGTTATTTTTTATTCCCATTTTTTGGGGTCTGTTCCACGATGGTTGCGCCTGCATGTCTGGGTGTGAGGTATAGAACTATAATATCATACGACGGGTGGATGACGCCGATGCTTACACTACAAGCTTTCAATGAAATCATATTCAGCATAATAAAATTAGTTGATTTATTGAACATGGGTAACTTATTTATTTCTGAGTCGGTGTCACCCGGTTTACGTTAATCGTTGTCACCAAGTTTGTGGTAATCGATGACAGCCAGTTTGTGGTAATAGGTGTCATCCAGTTTGTGGTAATCGGTGTCAGCCGGTTTGTGGTAATCGATGTCACCGAGTTTGTTGTAATCTGCGTCACCCAGTTTGTAGAAATCGGTATCGCCCAATACGCGGTAATCGGTGTCACCCAGTTTGCGGTAACACTGGAGTCGTTAACACTTACCTTGATTCAGACGTCGATTATTGAAAGTGGAAAATTTTACCGAGAAAGAGTGGCTCGGCTCATCAGATAAATCATTGATTCCATTTGCTAAGTGATGCAACGTGTGAGAATATGAGATGTAGTGTATTGGTGTCATTCGCCCGTTCTACGACTTCGTATCCCCCTTTTTATGGAGGGGGTGTGGGGTGGGAGGGGGGGGGGGGGGGGGGGGGGGACATCACATGACACTGTGGTTTAAATTGCAGGGGAAAAATGTGTATCATCGTTCCAAGTGAGCTTTGTTTTAGATTGGGGAACTCTCGTTGACAAAACTGATATAACACGCGAATAGACACAACTGAAAGATGGGCCATACTAATGTCCAGAATAGGGTTTCTATCCCAAGATACCCCCGGGCCCTCGCCATTTTTTCTAGTTAAGTGGCTTGAGAGTTGAGAGGTTGGTCACTGCTCGTTACTTCATGGTCCACTGTTTATCCCTAATAATGGATAACTCCCGGCTAATGATAAGCCTGTTAAACAGATATTGGATATAAGCACATGTAGAAAGGACCAGAACACTTATTGAGTTTTGCTTTTTTTTTTTATACAGGTCGCCTATTCTAGTTCAGAATCCGTCGCGAAATATTGACTCCACGCAAATGTTTCTAACAACTTGTAAACAATGGATTTGTTTCAAATACAACACACACAAAATTGGAATATTAATACATGTATCTATCTTTGTATATGTTTTACAGAGTCTTGATTTTGGAAACAAAAAGCCCCAGCAATACCCAACACAAACAACTCCAATAACCAAACTCCATATAGGTGGCACTCGCCAACCTCGGATGGTGGCTCATCTAAGGAAAGAAAACCTCAGACTCCAAACCCCAGCTTCAAGCCGGCAGTGGAAACGGATGGATCGCCAACGTTACGGAATAGCTCTCACTGCAGCAGTTCATCGCGACGCCTAATAGAAGCGGAAAGAATAGCAACAACAACTATTTCTTCTTCTTCTTTTTTTTTAATCCATAGGCGTATATTTAGGAATTGGAAAATCGAGAATCCGTCAGACTTGAGAATATTATAACATTCCACCAACATAACTCAGGTCTTGTCAAATTGAAGTAGTCCGTTTGGTGAAGATGGAGGTGAGCAAGTTGAAGACGGGAATAAAATGAATCATTGTTAAATGCGAGAACGTCATCAAAGTCATCAACGACATCCAAGTCATCAATTTTAAAGTCACTAAAGTCACCAAAGTCATTAACGTCATGAAAGTCATCAACGTCATCCAAGTCATCAACGTCATCAATTTTAACGTCACCAAAGTCATCTAAGTCATCAATTTTAACGTCACCAAAGTCATCAACGTCATCAAAGTCATCAACGTCATCCGTCATCAAAATCATCAATTTTAACGTCACCAAAGTCATCTAAGTCATCAATTTTAACGTCACAAAAGTCATCAACATCATGGAAGTCTTCAACGTCAACCAAGTCATCAATTTTAACGTCACCAAAGTAATCAAAGTCATCAACGTCATCTAAGTCATCAATTTTAACGTTACTAAAGTCACAAAAGTCATCAAAGTCATCAACGTCATGGGTTAAACGCTAGCTTTCATTTCAACCCCATCTATTTTGCTTTGACCCACTGGAAAAAAAAAGTGGTGTGTGTACACAAAACAAAGGGGTTGTGGGCAATATTCCCTCTAAGGTTTGCTGGTTCGTGTGCAAAATGATACAGCTGTGTGCAAAGTTTTACAGAATCGATTTTTTTGTGTGCAAAATTTTACAGCCCACAAATACAAACACACACTTGCATGGAAATTTGCTGCGCGGATACTCAAAAACTGCTGCGCGGCGTCTGTGAGATAGCCGCGCAGCTTAATGGGAACATTGGTTGGGTAGGGGGGGGTGGTGGTGTCTGGATGGGCGGGCCGACATTTAATCCTGGAGTCGGTAATGTATATACGTTCAACTGAGACATCGGCCGCTAATTGGTGTTGTCGGCGATGTAGGTGTCCATTACAGCGTGCTGGACAACGGGACTGGCGAATAACTCGCCTCTGCAATTTACAGGCCTGAAATATCTGGATGTTCAGCGGTTAAATCTTTTTTGAAGCTAGTTGACGGACCGCGTTTTGAGAGATTCACCATTCCGTAACAGCGTGCCCGATATCGGAATAACGAAATAGGTTGTGGTGCATCTTGTGGACTCCCCCTACGGTAGTTGTATTATCTGAAGCTCCAAGACCTGATATCACGTCTCCCAACATATTTATAGAGAACTTCAGAACGCCTTATTTTGTACGCTTTCAGATTCCGGTTGTAAAGAACCGCTGGGTAACTCAAGTCGGCCGTATCGCGCCCGTCATCCGTATCGCGCCCGTCATCCACGGCACTTATCATACCGAGTTACGTGTTGCATTGTGTATCTCTAAATAAACACGGCTTGGAATTTAAGGGACCGTTATATTTGCGTACCCAGTGCGTAGCAACAAAATGAGCTCCACCGACACACTAAGACTTTTTTTTTTAAATATTTGAGGACCCACGACCAATTTATTGATCATTTTTGGCTCCTGGTTTGAATTAAGAGTTTGCCTTCTCTTAGATGAGTTGCCGTCCAAGGCTAACGAGTCCCATCCACCTAGGGTGCTTGGGATGTTTTTGCTTGTGTTGGGGATTGAACTCCAGATTGAGTCAGTTTAGACCACTCGGCCACTCAGCATACTTCAAACATCTCTTAGCACTTTAAAAATTGTTCCCCAATTGAATAATTATTCGTGTCGCCGAGTATTTAAAAAAAAGAAAGTGAAACTACCAAATGCCCCAAAAGCATGGTGTCACCGTCGTGACGATGGCTGAACACGGGAATCACCAACACTACGTTCACCAGAGATCTACCTGCACATTCCTTCAACAACAACAACAAAATGAGCTGCGGGCACCTCTATTCTCAAACAGAGACAACAGATATAAAAGACACGAAGATGGTGGCCGTCTCCAACCCTACCGCCTGCAATGTGTACTAAAGCCCTCCTCCCCCCCTCCCCCCCCCTGTATAGTTTTTCCTCCCTAACATTTTCAACCTGGGACTTAAATGACAATAATATTTTTTTTTTTAAAAATACACACATACACAGACGAAAGGCTCGCGTGCCACACGGTACTCCACCAACACAGGCTGGCGTATAATGAGTCCAAGAGCCAACCCTGACAATAAGCTGCCGTGACGCCGGCGTGTGTCTAAACCTGGTCTGACATACAATAGTAATGAGCTCTAAAAATGCCGTCGGGAGGCAGGCGGTGGCGTCTTGGTTACAACAACATGCAGTGGGAGATCAGTCCCGAGAAGTCTTGTTTTCATCATTATAATTGATCGTCATTACTCTACCACGTCTCATAAAAGCACTCAATTCAATATATTCAATGGATTCATTTTATTTGTGCAGGCTATTTACTAAATGTACGGGTTCCCAACCCATGGGTCGCGACCCCCCAAAGGGGTCGCATTTGAGCGTCGCAGTGACGCAAAATGAGTTCGCAATGACCCGTAATGGGGTCGCGGTGACCAAAATAGGTTTCTCGGTGTGTTAGCCGGCTGTAAAAGAAAACGTTTTGGAAAGAAAAAAAAAAAAACCAGTTAAAGTTTAAGTTACAATGTCTATAAAAGCATTGAAACAATTCATAACTTAAACATGTTTTATACAATACTGAATAATATAGATTCAGCGCATATTAAGTTAATGGGGTCGCGGTGACCAAAATAGGTTTCTCGGTGTGTTAGCCGGCTGTAAAAGAAAACGTTTTGGAAAGAAAAAAAAAAAAAAACCAGTTAAAGTTTAAGTTACAATGTCTATAAAAGCATTGAAACAATTCATAACTTAAACATGTTTTATACAATACTGAATAATATAGATTCAGCGCATATTAAGTTACCTTCATAAAAAGCCATTTGTTTAAGTGTATCCAGGACGCCCGTCTTTTTTGCTACAGTTACTTTAAAAATGGGGTCACGATTCGAATAAGGTTATCTCATTCTCTTTTTTTTTTTTAACATAGCAATCAGATCATTTTTTTATGTTAAATGTTTAATGGTTATTGATTTATTCTAACGACTCGCTGGGACAACGCAACCACAAAGTGCGTATTAAAAAAAACGGGGAGAGGTGCATAATTAACTATTTTTTACCGGGGTAAGCGAACTATGGGTCACGAGCCTATTGTGGCTCGCGCATCCGTTTTGAATCGCTCGCGCTCCCTTGAAAAAAAACAAAAAAGAATACCCAAAAATTCATTTTAAAAACGAATCCTAAAAATGGTAATAAGAAAGATGAACGTGTGATTTAAATGACAGTATAGATTGCTGATGTCAATACTATAGTATGGGATTGTTGCGCTTTTCTATTTTGTTTAATTATGATCATTTATTAATTGAATTAACAGTAATTGGACATATCTGATATTACGTTTGAAAATAAATTCCATATGATTCATGTGAAACGCGCCGTCGTCCCCCCCCCCCACACACACCCCGCTTTCACCATTTGCCCCCACCCTTGTTTCTTGTTACCTCTTGGACCGGGCTCGCAGTTACAAAAGCTTGCCCACCCCTGATTTATAATAATTATTACAGTTGCGCGGAATCTGGGTGTTCTTTGGCGAACCTGAACCATCTTGCCATGCTACTTATTGCAATGTCGTAAAGCACAGGACCTGTGTCCTTATCTAGTACTTCAGCACAAGCTATTATATGAATTTTTTCCACAGTTGTCTGGGTCTATCATCATTGCCAAGTGTTAAGAGGAGGCGACAATAAAAAATAATGTGGTCAATATCGTTTTTCGAAACACAGTGAGAGTTACATTCCAGCCCATGTCCACCTTGTCCTCTTAACTGTATGGGCACGTGAGCAGGTCCCTACTCTCAATCCGCCTGACCATAAAGCGATTAGCACATGTAGACCCCCTCTCGGGCGTAATGCTGGTACTAGGGAATGACGCTCTCGGTACAACAGACAAAGAGTAACGAGTCGCTCACTTGGGCAGGGACTGACGCTCTCGGTACATCAGACAAAGAGTGACGAGTCGCTCACTTGAGCAGGGACTGACGCTCTCGGTACAACAGACAAAGAGTGACGAGTCGCTCACTTGAGCAGGGACTGACGCTCTCGGTACAACAAACAAAGAGTGACGAGTCGCTCACTTGAGCAGGGACTGACGCTTTCGGTACATCAAACAAAGAGTAACGAGTCACTCACTTGAGCAGGGAATGACGCTCTCGGTACAACAAACAAAGAGTGACGAGTCGCTCACTTGAGCAGGGACTGACACTCTCGGTACAACAAACAAAGAGTGACGAGTCGCTCACTTGAGCAGGGACTGACGCTTTCGGTACAACAGACAAAGAGTGACGAGTCGCTCACTTGAGCAGTGACTGACACTCTCGGTACAACAAACCAAGAGTGACGAGTCGCTCACTTGAGCAGGGACTGACACTCTCGGTACAACAAACAAAGAGTGACGAGTCGCTCACTTGAGCAGGGACTGACACTCTCGGTACAACAAACAAAGAGTGACGAGTCGCTCACTTGTGCAGTGACTGACACTCTCGGTACAACAAACCAAGAGTGACGAGTCGCTCACTTGAGCATTTCTGAGGTTATAACGACTGTGTACCCCTTAATATTCGTTGAATTAGGGCAGTTGCCTCTAACTGAATGGTTGTGGGGCAACAGGCCATCCTTCAACACAACAGATCAGGTTTAAACATAACCGATGACGCAAGTATTTTCCCGCTTGAACAAATATACATTTTAAAACTAAGGTTGTACACATTTTTAAAATAACAAAGGCTAAGATAATACGCCTTAACATGAATTGAGCAATACAGTCTCTCTCTCTCTCTCTTGCTCTTTCTCTCTCTCTCTCTGTGTGTCTGTCTTTCTCCCACACGCTCATTCTCTCAGACATTCCGTTTCACCTTTAAGAATATCTCTCAATCGCAATTTTTTCTGAGTCACTCCCTCTCTTTCTCTCTACGTCGTAAATTTACTCTGCTCATCCCTCTCTCTCACACACACATACACACAATGCTCTCATTATGACTCTTTCACACGATCTTACACTCATTCTCTCTTACTTTTCCCACACTCAATCACTCTCCATTCGAATGTCGAAAGATCAGCGTGTGGAATGTATACAAATCATTGAATCCTGGTATTCCTTTTTTAATGTCTTTTAGAAGGAACGATTTCGAGACATCCCTTCGAGTACACCTTTATCAGAGCAAAGTGTATCGTGCCCCCAATGACGTCATGTAAATATGACGATAAAATAGAAAAGATTCAAAACTCTGAACAAGAGCACACATATGACCAAACTGACCAGGCCTAGTACAGGCGCATGTGTAGACTAAACACCTTCACACTTTAACCAAAACTGACCAGGCATAGTATAGGCACATGTGTAGACTAAACACGCTAGCGAGGGGTTTCTCTCGAGATGAAAACACTGCACCTAATGATCTGCTTGAGGGAATGGGGGGGGGGGGGGCAAATAGCAGTGAAGGGATTGGCCAAAAATGATCCACGGCTGATAGCTATGCGTTGTGTGTCAAGCTACACGCAACATCAAAAAAATATATGCTGGGATCAGGGGCAGATTCGAGGGGTAGGGGAAGCAGAGTGCGACCCCCCCCCCACCCCAAACATTTGTAAAATATATATATTAAATGGATGTGGCATTAACAGTCTAATAATTTACATCAGTGGTTCCCAAAGTGTGCGCCGCGGAATTCTCAAGTGGGCCCCGGTAAATTACAAAACTTTCATAATGATTTTGAAAGTTTGACAATGTCGTAATTTTCAATACGGTTCGTTAGGATGCGACATCTAGCGGTCTAGCGGACATGGTACAAACCAGCAACTCACTTAACATTGACTGTTTGAAGTTTGAGACTATCTTTCTAGGGTAATTCGTGTAGCTTTCACTTCTAGTGGTCTTAATGAGCTTAAATTGATTCTTTTTTTTTTTTAAATACCTTTTGGAAATTTATACTGGGCGCCTGGGACAACCTAGATTCAGCAAGGGAGTCAAGAAGCAAAAACGGTTGGGAACCACTGATTTGCATCACGTTTCCCTGCCCTATGCCTATCTGTTTCTTGATAAGACGGTTTCTGCTCATTCAATCAATATGTGCATATATATGAATGAGGGTAGTCTATGAATACCGGTTTCCTTTTTTTTTTCACTTTTTGTTCCTTAACGGGTTAACACATGGATTACAAAAATAAAAAAAATAAAAACAATCATGACCACACAAAAAAGGTGTGTGAGTGTGGGGAAGAGGGGAAGAAATAGAAAGTGTTAAGGCATGTGTATAAGGTTGCGTTGACCTGAAAAGTACCGTCTGCGACTATGGCTTACTACTGCTCGTGTAATGCGTGTAGTCAGTGGTGCGACAACCAGTGAAGGTGGCAGCGTAGTGATGTTTGTGGAACGCTTACGAAAACGTGCCGTCACGTATGTACGGCCTCTCAGCCACGGGGCTCTCTTACCAAGTGAGCCCAATTACCACGTCAGATCTCTTACCAAAGTAGCCCGCTAACCCAAAGTGGTCCTCTTACCAAAGAAACCACCCTGCCAAAGTAGCCCTCTTACAAGTTATCCCACTTACCGAAGTAGCCCTCTTACCAAGTCATCCCACTTACCAAAATAGCCCTCTTACCAAGTCATCCCACTTACCAAAGTAGCGCTCTTACCAAGTTATCCCACTTACCAAAGTAGCCCTCTTACCAAGTTATCCCACTTACCAAAATAGCCCTCTTACCAAGTTATCCCACTTACCAATGTAGCCTTCTTACCAAGTTATTCCACTAAAAGAAGCACACCTCTTACCAAGTTATTCCACATACCAAATTAGCCTCTTACCAAGTTATCCCACTGACCAAAGTAGCCCTCTTACCATGTTATCCCACTGATCAAAGTAGCCCTCTTACCAAAGTAGTCCTCTTATTAAGTTATCACACTTACCAAAGTAGCCCCCTTACCATGTTATCCCACTGACCAAAGTAGCCCTCTTACGAAGTTATCCCTCGTACCAAGCAACCCCGCATGGAAAAAAAATTAACACCCACTTTAAAATATACTTAGCCTAGGGTACCCGGTACATAAATTTGGTAGGCTGGTGTCTCAGGCCCATATTTAAAAAATATAAGGGATTGCTCAAGGTAAGAAAGCCTTTACAATATGTTAGGCATAATGATGCTATGTGCACACTAGCAAACCATTAAAAATGTATTATGTTTATAGTTAGCAAACAAATATATCGCACATAAGATTTAGTTGTGAGAAAATATATCCTTAAAAAATAGTTATTTTTGTGTGTATGTACTTATATTTAAATATACATTTTTAATCTTTTTTTTTTGTGGCAGAGTGACAGGGCAAACTAGTGTGTGTGCAGAGTGACAGGGCAAACTAGTGTGTGTGTGTGCAGAGTGACAGGGCAAACTAGTGTGTGTGTGCAGAGTGACAGGGCAAACTAGTATGTGTGCAGAGTGACAGGGCAAACTAGTGTGTGTGCAGAGTGACAGGGCAAACTAGTTTATGTGCAGAGTGACAGGGCAAACTAGTGTATGTGCAGAGTGACAGGGCAAACTAGTTTATGTGCAGAGTGACAGGGCAAACTAGTTTATGTGCAGAGTGACTGGGCAAACTCGTTTATGTGCAGAGTGACAGGGCAAACTAGTATGTGTGCTGAGTGACAGGGCAAACTAGTGTGTGTGCAGAGTGACAGGGCAAACTAGTGTGTGTGCAGAGTGACAGGGCAAACTAGTTTATGTGCAGAGTGACAGGGCAAACTAGTGTGTGTGCAGAGTGACAGGGCAAACTAGTTTATGTGCAGAGTGACAGGGCAAACTAGTGTGTGTGCAGAGTGACAGGGCAAACTAGTTTGTGTGCTCTCTTTACTATTTAAATGCTGGGACATAATAAAATTATGATAGATTTGAAGGGTTTTGAAATAAAAAAATTAACATGATTTCATTTTGGAATTGGTTAATTAGCCATTTGTTTTTGAAGTATTTATATATCTATACTTCATAAACACAGAAGTAGCATTATGTAACACATGAGTTCTTAATCTTTTTGTAACACCATTCCCCTCTTGATTTCAAAACATTTTCCACATCCCAATCTGATTTAAAAACACATTTTCAGCACCTCCTACACTAAAAACAGATAATAAAAATGCAAATGAACTACATTTTATGGGGATCTCCCCCGCCTCCCTGACCCTTTTTGATTAAGAACCCCTGATGTAACAGAACCTCAAAAGAATTATTCTATTGTTACTTTTTATGTGATACATCTTAAAATAATAACATATGTGTGGGTAGTTTTACAGCAAAATTGAAACCACATAATATTTAACAAATTTAGTCCCATTTATATAATTTAATTACAGTTACAGCATATTATAGGAATGGCAGTGAATCAGAAAATCACTTCCGAAAGAGGAGAATCCCTGGTAGAGATATAACTGTTAAAGGAAAAGTTGAGGGCAAAATGTAGAGATGGTATTGCTCCCGTGAATCAGCTTTATTGGCAACCATGCAATATATCTCAATAATGTTAAGTCTTTAACCCTCAGATTAAAGATTAAAGATACAATGTGTTCAGTTTTGTTCACAAGTTTTAAGGTGATCAAAATGAAACCTTGGCAGATAGCAAAGTTTTAATGAAAATTACAACCCAAAAATAATAACATAATAAACTGAATCATAAAAAAAGCCAAATTACAAGAGTTCTTTTAATCTCTGTATATTAAATTTAAATCCTTTTGTAGAACGATTATGGTTTATAACTTTTCTGAATCTTTATGTAGATAGAAATAATAACATTCCTCACTCTTTATGTAGATAGAAATAATAACATTTGTCACTCTTTATGTAGATAGAAATAATAACATTCCTCACTCTTTATGTAGATAGAAATAATAACATTTCTCACTCTTTATGTAGATAGAAATAATAACAATGTGTTTAAAATAGGTTTTGAAATGAATGCACAAACAGGTGAACAGGAGATGTAATTTCCTTAAAATGTTTCTGATATGGCATAAGGCTAAGGTTTCATTGAAGAAAACATAAAACTAAAAACATTTTTATGAACTATCCTAAAAAATTCAAGTCTTTACAGATTTTACTGAACCCATATACTAATAGCACTAAAACTGATTTAAAATTCATAGAAATCACAATTTGAAAGCCTAATAGAAATATACTAATTTATAGCAATTAGAAATTGAAGTACAGATTCTTTGGATACTTAATGATCAGTGTGAGTGTAAACCACATATTTTATGAACAAGTACTAAGAGTAGTAGTGGCACTATGTGAGTATTCATAAGTAACAGTGTGCGTTAAAGTAGATAAGTCATGTTAACTGTAAAATTTCATTAAAAAATGGAGAGAAAAAAATATGAATTCAAAAATAAAAATAGGCTATATAGGCTTAATTAGTCATACTGTTACTAAATATTAGTAAGCATTAATTTTACATTATATATTACATTATTAATTAGGCTACTTAACTTTAACTTGTTAGGACTGAGGAAACACATGAATACTTTATTTAGAAGGTGGGCAGGGTAGGGGATTTTTTTCCCCATTATTTTTCAACTAACAGTGAAGTGGTTTTAACAGATAATGTGCCATGAAGGTGTAGGTTTTGGCTATGATTATGATAAAAATATTGAATAATAATATGGATGGATAGCCAAACAATCAATAGTCCTGCGTTAATTACACATGACACAATAATGAATAATGACAATTATAATCAGTACTCAACAGGTTAGCAACACCACTTACTAACACTAATTTACAAAATACTACCACCGTCTACTTTCTTACATAGTTTTTACTAAAAGGGCCTTAAACTTAAATAAGTTAAAATTAAAGGCAAATGACAAGGAGTGACCAAATGACCAAAGCCAAACTACAAAGACTGCCAAAAAAGTAGTAAAATGATGGCTAAGTCAAATCAGATAATAACATGCAATTTGACAGGTGAATTGTAAACATTTATGAAAATTACTTTTATTTAAATGGGTCTCGTCTATGGCATATTCGCCAACGAAATTGATTTGTTTGGTTACTCACCAGATACAATACTGTGTCAACAACATCCTTATTTGACGCTTGTTGCAATTCGATTAAGCCAATAAGCAATCCAAATTTTAGCTCGTCGTTGCCTTTCAATTTTAAAATCCCTTCGACAGTTTTTACATCCTCCCCTCCTTCCTCCTCTGCTTTCGACATTGTGGAATTAACAATAATATCCCGTTTTGCTGAGTGAACGAAGAATAACTTCAGTCATTAGCAACAGTCGGTTTCTGCAAGCATTCATTGGCTTTGCTATACGCCGACAAAATACTGCGAGATGACTTCCGTGTTGAAGGGGAAAACATTGAGCTCACTGCGATTGGATGAATAAATTGATTCTTATCTAAATCAATGAGAAATAGTCAATATTTTATTTTATCTATTGATTTTTTTAAATGTAAAAATTACTCCAAATGTAGAACTATTTAACATTGCAATAATATTTTCGTGAAAGTAACGAGAAAATATGGTTCCTCTAATTGCCAAAACTGTATTTACTGATTGCGTTTTGCAAATAAGCCAAATTATTTGCAATTAACATTATTGCAATGATCCATTTATTTAGGTCTGTAACGCGAATTTTCATAAAATATTTATATTTGTTTCATCTTATTAAATAAATTAAATAATTAAAGCTTTTAATTTTATTACATCTTTAAATAAAACTCTTGCAATTTGAAAAGTATTCCAGATAAGCCGCTGATAGGCCTATTAATAATAAATAGTATTATTTAACTTTCGTTTCAGAATTTGAGTTTAGGTGTTAATTGCTATGAATATAAGCATAGACAATGGCAATAGGAATATTATTACTCCCTGAATATTGTATTTACTTTCAAACAGAACACAGACAAAATATTTAAAAACTGTATGATTGTGAGCAGACCATTATATCATTATATTTTCAAACATTATTTTTATTTAAAATAAAGCATATTCTCCTTATTTTGCTACTTACATAGCAATAATTTAATAACATTAGTTATGTGGTAAAGTGAAGACACAGACCTTGCTTTGTACCATGCACTACGCTTCTTCTAGATGCACTGAATCTCTTATTAGCCTGTTATAAGTTATAATTTATATTCATTTAAAATGCTTCCCTTGTGTCCATGATTGATTGCCACGGACCACGTCTTATTTTCCCCAGGTCTCAAATGACTTGGCATGTTAGCTATAAGGGATTTTATCTGCAAGTAATAGGCCTATGCATTCTAAGAAAATAAACTTTTTTATGCTTATAATCCAATGTCAAAGTTGGTCATCATGATTCTATTTTTCAGTTTAAACAAAATTGCGAAAGAGCCACACCATGATCTTGTCACAGTATCGTGTACTTCGCATTAAAATTTCTATATCAATGCAGCCATTTTGAGCCATTCATTGGTCTTGCTTCCATATCTAGAAATGCCCAGATATGGGTATTTGAAGCTTATTACATATAGCATTGGTTTTCAACCCTCTTTTAAATGGTAGACCGTAAAAGAAAAGCATAACCCCACGTCTTGTCTTGAAAACGTCATTCTGGTGCAAGCGTCGATTGTTTTATCTTATGCTCAACTAGGTCAAGAGCTGCAAAGGCTTTCCAAACTGCACATGCGGTGCCAGTTAAAAATTTGCTCCACTTTGCAATAATCTACCCTTGCAAACAAATACATTTCATTCTATTAATTTTTTTTTTTTAATTTTTTTTTTATATACTTTTTTTTAAAAACAAAGCAGAGAAGTCGATGAATTTCTAATACAGTATTAAAAGTGGAATGATATCAAAAAGACCCAATTTAAGAGCTGCAAAGGCTTTACAAACTGAACATGCGGTGCCAGTTAAAAATTTGCTCCACTTTGCAATAATCTACCCTTGCAAACAAATACATTTCATTCTATTAATTTTTTTTTTTTTTAATTTTTTTTTTATATACTTTTTTTAAAAAACAAAGCAGAGAAGTCGATGAATCTCTAATACAGTATTCAAAGTGGAATGATATCAAAAAGACCCAATTTTGATGTTATTGCATACACAAATGAAACACCATTTCTCCAAAAACTGAAGTGACACATTTTTCAACGACATTCTCTTGATATTTCTTATGGAGAATTTTTTAAATTTTTAATTCACATATCTTTTTTACTTTGTTATTTTATTATTGCATTGTGCGTACATACAGGTTGAAACAAACAATTTTGAATTTAAATAGTTCATGGATTTATTCCATTTTAATTAAAAGGGGGATGGGGTAACCTCGGTGTAATCAGATAATTTTGTGGTACAACAAAAAAAAGTTCCCCAACCACTTCTAGAAGATCCATTGTACAGTTTTCCACATGATGCAACAGCGAAACATTGCGAAAAACAATTTTCTTTAATTTTTGTATGAGCTTGGTTTTCTTGAAGAAGATGTCATTCGCTGAAGTTGTATACATCTTTATAGTTGAGTTAATTAGAGTTTGCCATTACATTTAGGAAGTAAGATTCTTCTTCCGTTATATTATTTAGTCTCTTATTCCTTTTAATATTTTAATTAAAAAAACTGAACATTTTAAGGACTAAGGATAAAAATGGCAACAGAAATAGAGCGGGTGAGTTAATTCTTCTTTTTTATATGACTTAAATTTACCGACTTAAATACATAGGACTTATCATAATTAAAATTACGTAAACTTACAATCGATTTTGAAATTTTTTTATGGGGTGGGGGGGGGGTGTGGAGTAAAATTAAATTTAAAAAGAATAGAGAAAAAGCCCTGCCGGTGAAATCTAACTAAAATAACTGAAAATATACTTATTGTGCCTACTATTCATAATATAGGTTGCCTAAACTTATTGCAGGTCTCCTAGACTAGTAGTTAGTAGACCCAATACTGCGGCAATTTATTGCCATTTTCAAAGATTTCATTTAGTAATTTAGTAACCGTAATTTGCCGTAAATCCAACCCACAGAGGGCAGAAAGAAAACGCGGTGACTCTGCCGCAGCGGCACGTAAAACTAAAGAATGTTGTTGCATGGTGGGGGTGGGGGGGATAGGGTGTGTAGTTGAAGGCTTGTTTGATGTTGAACATCCCTCAGCAGGAGTGAGAGCAACCAGGTGTGAGTCACTGTGAACTGTGCTGTAAACTGGGACGCTCGACAAAGGCTGCCATCTTAATTTGTATTCTGTAAATTACTAACCTAAACTTTAATCCTGTTGACAGCAGTGCTGTGTAATTTGACATTTTTAAAAGTAATTTTTAAAATAACAAATTGAATAAATTAAGGCTTAAATTAATTATTTACATATTATTACTTATTATTTAAATCACAAATATTTTAGTATTTTTATTTTGTAAATGATTGTTTGTAAGTATTCAATTAGACAAATAGCTATAATGAAATAGATTTAGTTAGCCTACAACTACAAGTTAACTGACTTAGTCTTAAATAAGTTAAGACTTAACTCTTACTCTTATTAATATTAAACTAGCAGTATAGGATTAGCTGAATCATTTTCATGCCTTGCCTTAGTAATTAGGCCTAAAAAGGCAGGGTGTAAGGCTAGAACTATTATGAACTAGGCTTAAAAGTGCCTTAAACTTTAAGGCTAAGCTACGCCTGATGAGGAATGTAAATTAGAAATTAAGTCAAATTAGTCTATGCCTACGACTATATATGACTATACTATAGTCTATAGACTACTACTATGACTGTTGTCTATTAATATAGTGTTCACATGCATAGACTAAATTTAGATTAAAGTCTATACTTTAGAGTCTAGGCTATATTATTATTGCACCAGAAATGTATAGTTATAGTAGTAAAAAAATGCAGAACTGTAGACTGTAGGTTAAGTAAGTAGGCCATATTATTGTGTTAGGCCAAATATTTTACAGTGAATTGACACTACCAGTAGTAATCATATGACTATGCATTAGTTAAAGTTATGCATAGGCTAATACTACTATGGATAATAGACATATATAATATTATTATGAGACTAGGTAGGTGACTAGACCAAGCTAAACAAATAATTTAAATAACTCAAAAGAAAATATAGCTTAATTTTACTTCTATTCATATTAATTAGCCTAAGAAAGGCTTTGACTTATTAATGAGTATTATATTTATGTACAAAAGTCCTACAAGTACTAACTCTGTCAAGAGGCTTACGATAATATAATGTGATATTATATCTAGGTTACCATATTTTTAATTTAAAAATAAGTCAATGTCATATAAATAGACCATATTAAAAATTATTTTTGTACCCTCAAATGATAATGAAGCATTGCATGACTTTATCAATAATTAAAGCATTCTTGTTTATTTATTTTAAGGCACCAGCTTTGTCACTAAGCGAGATGGTCCGAGCTTTAAATTTGACTGGTCATGTAGGCTTTGATAGTCTCCCTGACCAGCTTGTGAACAAGTCAGTCTCTCAAGGATTTTGTTTTAACATCTTGTGTGTTGGTAAGCTAATCACATTGCAATTATATTAGAGAAGAAATTTCCATCCATTTCTTAACCCTCCTGATTTGGAGCCTTTTTTAAAAACTTATATTAGGGAAGAAATTTCATCTGTTTCTTAACTCTCTTAAGACTGAGCCTTTTTTTTTCACTTTAGGTGCAAGAAGATGGAGCCCTTTTCACAAGCCCTGCATTTACTTTGCAAATAAAATTATAAAAAAATAAAGCAACTGCTTAACAAAAATAAAATTTTGTACCGGGGTATATTATTGTAGGAAATAGAATGAACTAATATGATCTTTACGAATCAAACTGAAATCACATTTATGCAAATGAGATATCGTGATTTGCATAATTTATTCATGCACTTTTTTTTTTACACTTAGAATAAACATGTTTTACTTACAGAATTTTGTTGAAGCCTAAATATGTCCTAAAAACATTTGAATGAGTTTTAATATGGAAAACTACATATAATTCTATGGCGGGGGAGGGGGGGGGGGCTTTAGCCTTTGGCATACTCCAAGGTCATATATTTTTTCAGTTATAGAAGTCACTTGGTACAGAACACCATATACTATCAACGGAAGCCGCCATTAATGAGGCCAGATGAGCAAGAAATGATATTAGCAATCTGATTAGCATGTATGAAGACCAGCCAGCTAATCTTGAGGCTCACATTATTGGGCTGATGGATTGGGCATTTGTCTTTTTCCCCATTTGACTCTAGGGCCAGTAGATCTGCCTAGTCATCTCAAGATGGTTAAGAATAAGCTAAAAATCCTAAATTTGAACACACACACCACATGCCACCCCCCAATTAATAAAGTAAAAAAGTCTGAATTAATTATTTTCAGAATAATTAGGGACATGGGTTTTTATTGTCTACATACTACAGAACTAATATAATTGTTAATAAATAATCTTCAAAATATTTTTTTAAAAACATACATATTTTTATATATTTTAATTATTTCCCATTATAATTTTGAAGGAAAATATAATGTATTATAAAATGTAGGAAGTAAAATTACATTTTTGTATTTGAAGTATTATTTTTGTATTTTGTTTTAGCCATCTGGATTTATATTACATTTATTTAAAACTTAAATCTGATTAGGTGAGACTGGTATTGGCAAATCTACCATGATGGACACACTGTTCAATACCAATTTTGACTCAACCCCAAGCACACATGACCTTCCTGGTGTAAAGCTGAAAGCCCATACTTATGGTAAGTTATTAACAAATTGATTGTATGAAGAACTGTAGAGAAATATCTTATGTCTCAAGGAACTTGAAAGTGATTAATTCAGCTAATTTTGCTATTTGCCTTTAGAAGAGTGTTAGTAAATATTTTATAAACATTTTTTAAGTAACACATATTACTCGTGAAAATGTTTCATTTTTGTATTTTTTTTTTTATTTACTTGTAAAATGTCTATGGGCAATGATTTCATTCAGTTTCAATAAATGTGGAATTAAAAAAGACATTTTGATAAATTAATCAGCAAAATTTCAAAAATGCACCAACCATATCAAAGATATGGTCAGAATAGAAAAAAAATTCTCTTAAGGTTTCTCCGCCCCGCAATTAGTTGGTCTACTTTAATGAAAAATTTTTTTAGTATCGGAGAATCTTTGTAGTATTTATGATTTGGGCAGAAGGAATACTCAGGTTTCATTGTGACACATTAAAGTAGAGTCTACTGTAATTTACTTTTGGGGTGACTTATTCTGAGCCCATAATTTCATAAATATTACTTGATAGTAAATAAATTCTTTTCACGTTAAGTTTCTCTTCTCATCTATGTTTTAAAATTATTATTGTTATTTGCATTCCTAGGAGGTATGTTATTTGATAAATGCAAAAAATATGCTGAAAATTCTCTCTTGTGCCAAGGGTAATAAATGTAATCTCATTATGTATCTATAATAAAATACAGATAAATTATTTTAACACTAAGTATAAAGATGAAACATCTTTGAATATACATTTTCACAGATATATTTAAATTTTGCAATAAAGAAAATAACTGAAAAGCCATGAAATATCATATTTAAGTGGGTGGACATTTTCAGATCTCAATGAGAGTAATGTTCGCTTGAAATTAACAATTGTTGATTCCATTGCTTTTGGTGATCAAATCAATAAGGACTCTAGGTAAGGCCATCTCTGCCATCAGCTTTTGGGATAGTGGAGAGATTGCAGAGATTCTTTTTTTTTTTTTTTCTTTAAATAAAAAATTAATTTTTAACCAAATGAAACTTATAATTGTTCATTTACATTTATTATCTATAATACTATCAGGATTTTCATCATGCTCTTTAACATCATTTGGGTTATGGAAACTCTTTTGAGTTGTCTTTTTCTTCTAATTATGGAAATATTAAATTCTATACAAATCTAATCAAATCATACTAAATTGTTTTTACAGTCATAAATGTTTAAAATATCTCCAGGCTTAAGCACTGGCACATTTTATAAGTGTAAAAAATTTCTGCAGTCTAGCCCATGTTTTATACCCAGGAAATTTGGCTTATTATTGTTAGAATGCATAACACATATTTTTTATTTTATTGACATTCAACTGGCAAATTTTATGTGTGTGTGAGTATGTAAAAAAAAAATATATATATATATATGTATTGGAGTATATAGTGGGTTTTTGACAATATTCCGTAAGTCCAAACTTATTATATAATAAAATTTGCCAGTTATTTAAACATGTATATAATGCTTTCTGTTTTGAATGAATATGTAAAAACTCTCCCACAATTTCTACCATCTCACCCAACGATGCACTGCTCACCTCTTTGCCTCATCTATCTCCTCCTCTTGGCCCTTCTGCCATGTTTCAGAGCTGCGGGAAAAGAATGTGCTTTTAAAGCTGACCTTGGTGGATTCTGTTGGGTTTGGGGATCAGATTAACAAAGATGATAGGTGAGGTCAAAAGAGTAGAACTCATTAGTTGTTGTCATCCATTGTGCTTGCATTGCATAAATTAAATAAAGTGAAGAAATTATTTGTTAAAAGAAATTCCAGTCATGTCAAATCTCCATTATTAGTATAGTCATTTGCACTTTTAGTCCCCTAAAACCTGAAAACACAAAGTTGTATTAGTTGCAAGGAAATTTTTGTTAAATAATTTTTTCTTAAAAATAAAATTCTTTTCATTTGTGCCTGACATTCTAACAAGTTTACTATTTGAATATTGAAGTTATCAACAAGCCTTTTTTTCCTTCAATTAATACATAATTAATACCCATGTAACATTTGATCTACAGATATGTATGCACAATAAATAAAGACTATTAATTGTCTGCTTGCTGAATAATGCTGCCTTACGTTGTAAAACTAGGAATGCCAAAACATAAAAAAATATATTAGATTTAAGAAAATGCAACAAATTTTAACACATGCTTTTTACAAAATAACTTTGCTAACATCAATATTAATAGCATGCTTATAGCTTTGTTTTTTTTCTCTTGAAAAAATAAAAATATAGACAATTTTGACAAGTGTAATTTTTTTGCATATATTTTTAATGGGTTTAATAGCATCCAATTGGCAACCTGTTTGGCACTCACAACTACTATCGTTCTCTAATTACTAATAAAAATAAATACAATAAAATGTATATGTTGAAACAAAATTCAAAATGGCTGGAAAAAAAATCAACAATTTAAAAAAATGTGTGTGTAAAATATTGCTAGTTCTTTAAACTCTCTTCGAGCCATTTCATCAAATGGCCCCTTACAGAACTAATATGAATCAATGGTTTATGCAATAAACCCATGTTCTTATTTCTTATGTTATATATTGAAGAAGTTCTAGCCTTAACCTTCACAATGCTCAGGACAAAGTTGGCTTGAACAATCATATTGCCACCTTCATGAAATGGCGATTTATAAATAATAAAACAAATGCATTAATATTTCATTTCTTGATCTTATTACTGTTTATATGAAGCTGTATTTTATAATTGTATTTGAATCTAAATGAGCTTTGTAAAATTGTGTTGTTGTTTTTTTTAAATAATAAATATGTCTTCCTAAGTTATGATACCTTCTAATATTGTGATGCAAATGGGTTTTGGGGTGTAAGTAAAAAATTATAAGACTTGGGTGGGAGACAGGTGTAAGTAAAACATTATTAGATCGGGGGGGAATTAAGTAAAAAAAAAAATTATTAGACTTGGTTGGGAGACAAGAAGGCAGGTTTTAAGAGCTAGGATTTAGTAGAATTGAAGGTAGAGTAGTGTAAGTTGTGTAAAGGATTGTCTGGTAATTTTGACTGCTATATGTGTTATAAAAGGCTTCGGATAAACCAAAATGAATGAAATGTTTAGGTAATGTTGATCAATTGATGTATGCCTTCAGATAATTATAATAATCTCCATTACAAAAGAAAAACAAATCTTTTAAAATTTAAAAGTGATATCATTTATTAATGAGCAGGGGTTATTCAAGTACACAATTTGATGATAAAAACATTTTAAACATTTTAATGTGAGTCTTCTTGCTGAATAGTGTTAAGTGTTAGATATGTCTGTATTTCTACCATTCCATCTGATAGTTCTACCAATATGGCAGTAAATATGTCTACCTTCCTGTCGATATGTGTGTCTACCACAACATTATGTTTCCCCAGCTGGAAGCCAATTGTTGATTACATTGATGCTCAGTTTGATGCCTACCTACATGAGGAGCTGAAGATAAAACGAATGCTGCACACTTACCATGATACCAGAGTCCATGCCTGCCTTTACTTCATTGCCCCTACCGGACACTCGTAAGTGCAAAGGAAAATTGTATAATGTCTGCAGTGTGACGCTAGAAAGGAATAAACAAAGGAAAATGTGTATTATGTGCCACTAGAAAGGAATTACAAAAATAATAGATAGTTGAGTTATGTACTGTATTATGTTTAATGTGGAAATAATAACTTTGATTGATTCTAAATATGCAATTAATGAAGGATAGGGTAGCTTTATTTTGTGTGGACAGAGGAGTAATGTATCTGTACATAGGCGCTGATACCAGACTAGATTTATCTTTCATAAATATTACTAGTTTTATTGATCAAAATGGGAAACTGCAGTTATTTTTTAAAGTACAAAAAAAGATCAAAGAGAAGTGTTTTATATTTGTTATAAAAATGGAAAATGTCATTCACTATGTTAAGCCACTAAAGCTTAATTTGGTAGTTATCTATAAATAACAATTTGAAGTTTACTGTCATTCATGTACTATAGTGTAATACATTATATATGTTTTTTTGGGGTGCTTATGTTGTGCTGTAAGATGGTTTTCTAAAGGTTAGCCATATCATGATATTTTTTGTAAATATTAGAAATATCTATTTACTTTGCAGATTGAAAGCCCTGGACCTTGTCACTATGAAGAAACTTGATACAAAGGTCAACATCATTCCTGTCATTGCCAAGGCAGACACAATCACCAAGACAGAGTTGACTAAATTTAAAGCCAAGGTAAATAAGGGGATATCGGATTTTGTGTGGCGTAACTAGGTTAAGAGTTGTCCCTTTTAAATAATAGGATGTTTGATGTATCAAATTCCTTTTTTAACCTCATAAGACAAGTAAACTAGTTTTTGTTAGGGACTGTGAAATATTGAATAGATTGTATTTAACTCATTCCCGACGTTTGCGACTAAATGCGTCTTTTACGGGTTCCGCCGAATGCGTCCAAATGCGTCCCGGCGCATAGCGACACACCTCTCTCATATCTATTTAAAAATAGCAATGAAATCTCGCATCCCTCGAGACTTCCGGCGATGGCGTGGTTCAGCGTGATTTTAATTTAAAAACCGGAAGTTTTTATCTTGTTTCGCTTTAAAACTTCGTGAGCTTTAGTACGGCGCGTCTATATGTAGCATGTGTTCGTCCGAGGTGCCGAAAATCGATTTTTTGGTCATTGTTCATTATTTTTTCCCCGCTAATGTTATATTTATATTAAACCTTATTCATTTTTTGTTGCATTTGTTCTTAATTCATTAAAATTAAATAATATTTAGTAGCTTAAATAAATATTTAAAAAATGTAAACAATTTCAAAACGGGGTTACTTCCCTTTCTCAGGCAAATAAATTAAATACGGAAGTAGCATTGCAGGGGGGAATGAGTTAAAGTAGTCTAGAATTTCTACAAGCTTAACATGCTATTCAGGTAAATATGTATTAAAAATTAACAAAATAACTATTTCAGCTGATGTCTGAACTTGTGTCCAATGGAGTGCACATCTATCAGTTCCCCACTGATGATGAGACGGTGGCAGATACCAATGGAGCAATGAATGTAAGATATTGATTTGTTTTGAGGACAAGGGATAGAGTGGAGAAGGCATGAAAGACTTTTTGGGCAGTGTGTTGGGGAAGGTTCCCCAAATGAATGGGAGAGATAGAAAAAAAGGGGGTTGGGAGAGATAGAGAAAAGGGGGTTGGGAGCGATAGAAAAAAAGGGGGTGGGGGAGTTGAAGTGATGGTGAATGATAAGGTATGATAAAGAAAGATGAAGTAGTAAGTAGGACAGATAGTGGGTGAGAATGGAAATTAAGTTGTAACAGGTTAGTAAATTTAGTCAAAGAGCAATAAGGACCAATGATGTTTATTGAGTTGAAGAGCCATAAGTACTTACGATATGTATGGAGTTGAAAATCCATAAATACTTGTGATATGTATTGAGTCGAAGAGCCATAAGTGCCAATGATATGTAATGAGTCGAAGAGCCATCAGTAACAATGATATGTTGACAATTTAAGCTTTCAACAGCACATTTAATAAAATTATTAATAAACAACCAAATAGATTTGAGAGCCTTATCCTGACTAATACTATTTCCTCCAGCAACATCTTCCATTTGCTGTGGTTGGTAGCAATGATGAAGTGAAGATTGGCAACAAGCTGGTCAAGGCCAGGCAGTATCCATGGGGCACTGTCCAAGGTAAATGCTAGTCAGTGACATAAAGAAATACAAAGGAATAATCCAGACGTATAGTATTAGACTAATCAATTTGTGCTATAAGATATTCCTTGAGAGCAAAATATCCCTTAATACCCATGGACATCAATGTCTCAATTATCTTATATCAAGAAAGCAACTTGTGAATAAACAAAAAACAAAAGCTTGAGATGTAATCATTTTTAATTAAAAAATTTTTTTTTTAAACAGCTTTCCTGGAATATAAATATTTCATTAAAAAAAGTCGTTTTAGCCTTTTGTATAGCACACTGTGAATACTAAACCTGGAGTGTCATATCTAATTTTGTGTGTACCTTCAATAAGCTAGTGCAGTCTTCTGATAAGACAAACAATCATTTTTATATATGAAGGATGCGCAATTTAAATCTTATTGTGTCTCACATATAACTCTTAAATAGCTCAGTTATGTTAGTTTTAGATGTTTAATATACATGTAAGGAAGAGGACAAACAATTTTTTTTTTTTTTTAACCCTAATATAAAAGTTATGTGAAGGACTTGTTTTCTAAAGTAGGTTTTTAAAAAATAAACCTAGGCTTTCATTGACTTTTTAAACTTCTCAACACAGTTGAGAATGAAAATCATTGTGACTTTGTGAAGCTGAGGGAGATGCTGATAAGAACGAACATGGAAGATCTAAGGGAGGTCACCCACTCCAGGCATTTTGAACTATATAGGCGACACAAACTGGAAGAAATGGGCTTTTCTGATTCTGAATCTAAAAGGTAAAAGAGCTGGTCAATAAAATAACATATAGTTAATCCATTTAATACGTTTCGCCGCAGTGTGCGTCACTGCGATTTCGGCAGAGTACGTTTAGCCACTCTCTGTGTCACCACTGGTTTGTTTCATTTTATTAGTATTCCAACTTTTCCATTCAACTATTTTTTTATATAGCTTATCAAACTTTTATTCAGAAGAGTTCCACATCCTTTTTGTTGAATTTCAAACTGATTAACCCACATTTTGTGTATTTTGTGCTAGTTTTTTTCCCTTAAAAATTTGTAAACAAAAAATAGCTGATTGAAATGGCTGCATCGAATAACACTGCCAGTTCTAGTTGATCAGGATTTTGATCTATGACTGCCAATGAGGCAAGTAAATTGATTTGCTTGGATGATTCAAGTTCAAATGAGGATAAATCTGACGACAGTGATAGTGATTACGAAAATTTATTATTTGAGGAAACTAGTGATGAGGAATATATTCCGACTACAAAGAGACAAAAATTATCCATTGGAAAAGGGAAAGGAAAAAAACACCAACTTGGCCTAGTTCAAGTTCTACTAATTCTGTGGCTTCAATTTCAAAGCATAATTCATCTTCTTCTAAAACAAGTCAATCTACTTGTTCAAATTATTTCCCTACAGAGACAGAGTGGTCCGAAGTCCTAACAGGACAAACTGAAAACAATTTCCGATTTCATCCCCTTAGAAATCCTGGAGTTTGCCCTAAGCTTCAAAACACTGTAAACCCTACACCTATTAACTTTTACAATGAACTATTTGATGATAATGTTAAAGATTACATTGTTGAATCTATAAATGCCTATGCTAAAATAAAAGTTCACATGAACACACCTGCACTTAGACGCTCTGTCTTTAGTCGATGGGTGGACATATCAAGGCAGGGGCTAGACAAATTTATTGCTGTTCTCATCTACATGGGGATGTATAAAAGGCCAGCTATTTCTGATTATTGGTCTATGTCTGCTGAATCCTATATTCCATGGATACACCATGTATTCAACAGACAGAGATTTCTGGACATCTATCACTCCATGCTACACTGTGGCGATGAAAATTCCGAAGGGAAAGATAAAATTAAACCATTTATGAACTTACTCTTGAATAAGTTTAGAAATGCATTCTACCCTTTTCAGGAACTTAGCATAGATGAAATGGTAATAGGCTTCAAGGGCAGATGGCAATTCAAACAATATAATGCCGCTAAGCCTAGCAAATATCATATAAAGACATTTGGCCTGGTGATTCCTCAACAGGTTATGTTGTTGATATTTTGACCCATTTTGGGGCTAATACCTCCTATATCCCAGAAATAGATAAAGATGGAGGACAGGCTGTAGTTTTTCATTCTTTACTGCAGCATGTGGGTACTGGACACAAAATTTTTGCTGACAGATATTATACGAAAAGAAAACTTGTTGACTACCTTCTTGCCAAAAAACAATACTACACAGGAACACTGAATATCAACCACATTGGATTTCCACTAGACCAGGGGTCTCCAAACTTTTCAGCCCGAGGGCAGCATTAATTATCAAACAGCAGTTCAGGGGCCTGCTACACAGTCGAGGTCCAAATAAATAAGAATCAAAACATGGATGTTGTTTTGAATTATTTATTTAATAAAATTTTATTCAGTTATTATTTAATAACACATTGATGCACCACACATGAACGCGCCTCTATTTCAATTCAGTAAAAACATAGCGTGCACGAAAGCGGTGGCTTATCTTGGCAGGATACACGTTAAATTCCGTATCTTTTTCCGTAGACAAAAAAGGTCGCCGCGGGCCGTGGTTTGGAGACCCCTGCACTAGACATAAAATCTTTATCTTTACAACAAAAAAAGATGAAGTGGTATATAAACCAAAACAAGAGCATGCTCTCTGTTGCTTTCAGGGATAAAAAGGCAAAGAAAAATGTCATAATGGTGTCCACAGATGCTAGGGTACAAGTTACCGAGAAACAAAAAAAATTGATAAACCGGAAATGATAGACATTTATAATCACAAAATGAATGGCTGTGATAAGCTAGACCAAAAAGTAACATATTTAACATATGACTGTGTTTATGAGCGAAAAACATTGAAATGGTGGAAAAATATTTTTTTCTGGCTGTTGGAAATCACCCAGGTGAACTCATACATTTTGTTTTTACTCTGCCAATCAGCAGATGTAAACAGAGTCAAAATGAGTCTAAAACAGTATAAACTTTTGTTGATGCGTCAGCTTACTGAGGAAGTAGCATTAAATCAAGAAGTAAAAGCACCAGGAAATGGTCCAGAGACCGGATGCCTCGAAAAGTCTAATGATGCACAGCACATTGTGGATTATGATGAACGGGATCGATCTTGCGCATATTGCTCAACTGCAACAAAGCGAGTACACACACATATCTATTGCACTGGTTGTGAAGCCAAACCCCATCTCCATCCGAAAGGATGCTTCAAGGCCTTTCATTTAAAATAATAGCTTCATTTGTGTATATATTTAGTAAATATGTGAAATATGTGTAAATATTTGAGTATAACTATTTTTATTGTTGAATTTTTGAAAACAAAATTTTAACACGTGTCTTGGGAAAGAAATTCATAACTTTACAATTTCTGGAGCTACTGCAATGAAACTTTCCAGTTGTTTTGGATATATCATAAGACTCATTTAAAAAAAATATGAACTTGATTGGATTATTGTTACCTGATTTCTGAGCTGGTGAGTAAAGCACACAAAAATAATTTTTGGCATAGACCTGCAATAATACCCCCAAAAATTTTCTTTGGGTAATTTTTTAACTCTTTTTTATATTAGAAACATATTCCTTTCTCAATTACCTACATTTGGATATGCAGCATGATATCATTTTGATAAATAGCAAAACTAAGCTTTTCAGTTTAAAATCATTAGGTCAAATAGAATTTTAGTACCAAAAGTTTACTGCGTTCCCTTAAAAAATTGTGACGTATTGAATGGGTTAATAATTTTACCCGTAACATTGAAAAAATTATATGTACCGATATTCACTTTGGTTCATGTTCATGATAAACATTGCATCTGAAAATATAAACCTTAAAAATACTATTAACAATGGTGATTTTTTAATGACATTTCTGTGGGAAAGGGTTAATTTTATTCAAAAAGTTTTTCATGACTTCGAAGTCATCAAAATTAAAAATTCAAATAATTTTTTATTGAACTTGAGTTTTTTTTTGTGTTTTTTTTTCTTCCAGTCTTTCAGAGACCTATGAGCAGAAACGTCAGGAACACATCACAATGCTTCAGAAGAAGGAAGATGAAATGAGACAAATGTTTGTCATCAGAGTCAAGGAAAAGGAAGCTGAGCTGAAAGAAGCTGAGAAAGAGGTGCAACATTTAACATAACAAATCTTAAACTCTGTTCAGTGACATAGATGATCAAATTATTTCTTAGTTAAATATTGGTCCATAACTAAGTGTATTTAACAGTTTAGCGTACACAAATTCATGAGAGTCGTTGCAGGTATTAATGATATGTTTTACTTCATTCCAGCTTCACAATCGATTTGATGCTCTCAAAAAACAACACACTGAAGAGAAACGCAAACTTGAAGAAAGTAAGAAGAGACTTGACGATGAGATGAACCTGTTCTCCCAACAAAAGGCTCAGGTGCAGGCTCATACCTCCACTATGGGGAAAAAGAAGAAATAGTGGCCTTGGTGTTGATAAAAATGCAATAATCACTAGTTTAAAAATTAAAGGCTCCCATAAAATTTGGATATCATTTTCATTTCACATGTTATTTCATGCATATTTATTATATCTCACCTTGAACGATATTGTCAAATTTAAATTACAATGTAACATTTTGAATTCCTGTATAAGCTTAAAGGGACCATTTTTTTCAAATTTTTTATATGGAAATCATTTTAGCATAATTAACATGAGAGAATTTTGACTAATGTGAGCTTTATACTCTATAACCTCTTTGCAAATTTAAATAATGAATATTCAGCATGTTAGAATGAAGAAAATTAATAACACAAAGGTATAAATGGAATTATGAAATTTTGTTTTTTAAAATTCTTTTATGTAATTAAAACGGTGCTCATGTTCAGAAACTGAACCAATTCATTTCATAATATAAAGCTGTTTAAATGTGTCTCATGTCCAGAGCAAAGACATGCATGCCTGGCCTTCAACAAGGAATTGATCAATATATTCTTGCCTTTGCTTCTTTTTAAACTTACTCATGAGTTGTTACTATGAGGTTATATGATTACTTTTAATTGCGGAATATAGAGGAAATATTTTGTTAAATTTTTTTTTAAATATACCAAAAAACCTGAGATGCATAAAAAATAATTACCTCAGCCATAAGAAAAGTTTTGGTCCCTACCTTTTTGTTAAAAAATAGTTTATTTTAATTTGACATTCTGCTCATCATGAAATCATCAAATGAATGTCTGGTATTTGAGCGAGCCCATTAAACTCTTGGTATGAATTCATCTCACTGAATGAGCACAATCATTAAGCTCCCTACTACTATCTGGAAATATTATGTTTCAATTCAGATTATATTGCCTCGTCATGCCATGTCCAATGTCTATTCACATTGTCCATTATTTCCTTTTTGTATGTTGAAATTTCATCAATGGTAGCCCGAGTTATGGTTACACACAGCTTGAAGTTGTTGATCAAAATTTTTCGGCTTTAGTGAAATACAGAAAAATACCTATTTGATTTTTTTTCAGCAGTGCACATGATTTAGAATAAAGTCTTAAGCTTAGCCCTACAGTAATCTAACTTATTTTTAATTTTGTTCAGATGTGCTAATGCCAAGTGACAAGCGAATCTAATCCATTTTTGTGTGCAATATGTCAGGCATTTTAAACGGCAACAAAATTACCCGACGCAATAATCAATGATAATTGTTGGCTTTTTCTCTTTCAGGAAAGTATTATTTTATGTCTGTATCTATCCCTTTAATCACGTGTGTATTTTGTTTAGTCTTTGATACTTGACATTTTATCACTTGGTATTCAACAGAGGATATCGAAATCTTGGTATATGTAAAAGAAAAAATGTGTAATCGATATCACTGAATAAATACTATATGTGTGTCATTGTTGCCCAGCTTGTGTTCACAATTAAATAATGTATCGATAGGATGTTTAGAGAAAGTCTGACTCAATTGCTGAGTGATTATAAAATTATACTTTCTTAACATGAAAATAATTCATAGTTAGCCCTTCAAAATAATTTTTTTAATGAATTATATTCTTCCTTGTGGCATTTCTTCAACTAAAATATGCTGTTCAAATAAGTCCGTTAAAAATGTATAATGTGCTCTGAAAATAGTATTTAAATACTTTATGTTAGGTAACAGTGCTAAAATTATTGAATATAGGAGGAGTATTATAAGTACTCTGGTAATTTAATCTTGTACTAAGTAACTGATAAAAATCTGATCAAAGATAACTTAACAATGAAACCAAAGCCATTTCTGTTTATTTGGTTTAAATCTTTATAAAGTAAGTTTTGTTTTGCATGATATGTGCGAATAAAATTGACATGTTATCTGTATTGCTATAACCTTACTGCCACATTCGCTGTTCATCTATGTTTGCATGCCATCCATATTTTATAGTCACTGTTTTTTTGTTTTTTATTTTTTTCACTTTTAGCATGAAACATCCAATAAAATGCCAAAATTTGATTTTGATTTTTTAAAAATTGTGTTTTTTAAATGCAGTTTTCCTTTTATTGGAAAACTGATTTTTCACTAGCTCTTTAGTTTTGACATTTGGAATCTGCAAAACCAAAATTTACTTTCAATATTATTTGACATGATGAGATCTTAAATCTAAAATTCAGAATCAGTCGGTTGTTCTTGATGTAATCTGCATGCTAATAATAATAAAATCATGTTAGAAAGTTGTCTGTTCTTCAGTTTATTTTGATTTGAAGCATTTTTCAACTTTTTACTTAGTTATATTTTTACTTTAATTATTAGTTTTTACTTTTTAAAAAAAAACTGCATTGGCAGTGATATGATACACATATTTCAA
Organism: Lymnaea stagnalis; assembly: GCA_964033795.1. Lineage (NCBI taxonomy): Eukaryota > Metazoa > Mollusca > Gastropoda > Lymnaeidae > Lymnaea > Lymnaea stagnalis. The sequence continues at coordinate 414,917 of CAXITT010000397.1, read as the reverse complement.
TAGCTGTAGAAAGTTAGTTGAAAAAACTACTGTCATGGGCATGGAGGCCTAATAGATGTATATTACGTACATGGTTTAACAGAAGTCAATATGACCAATCTAACCAGCAACAATGTTAGTGCTTTTTTATAGTGTTAGAAAAGGAAAATATATCCATCCTAGCATCCCCAAACACTCCATTATTTCTATCACAAGGTAGTATACATTTTTCCTGAAAATGGAATTATGCCTTAAAATATTTTCTTCTTCACTCTTTCTAGTTCTCTGAATAGGTTAAGATATATCTTAAACTTTCTATTCACAGTTCAAAATAGAATCAATGTCGTACATACTTCATAGAATACCTCAATAAATATAGAAAAGTTAAAATTTGAAATCCAGTATCGTGTTAAAATATCACTATACTTTAAAATAAATAATATTTTAAGTTAAGCATGTACAATAACAAAAATATTCATTAAAAATAATCACAGTTGAAAACTTAAAATTAAAACCAAAGAAATTGATATAAACAACATTGAATAATAGTTCAAGTCAAGATCATAATAATAATAAGAGGTCTTATATAGCATGGTACCCCAGCCTAGGGCTGGGCTCACCGTGCTGTACATAAAAATTTTATCAAAAGAGACATAATCATGACATTAAAATAAAATACATTTATGAAATAAAGAACAGCAATGTATATTCACCCACCCACCACATAACTTTTACAATCAAATATTACATGTATATCATATATCTGTGCAGATGACATTATTTTTTAGTAGGAAATATAAACATAAAGTTTCAGGGTACAACATATCAATTCAACTTAAAGTTAAATATAGGGCTGTCAATTTAACCAATTCAATCTAATTAAAAAAGTATAGTTTATTTAAAATTGACAAATTTTTCGTACAAATAACATTGAGTAATAAATAAGGCCGACGGTCTACAAAATAGACAATAGTTCTAATTATTTACTAACTTTGAGAGAAAGAGAGTTCATCATTAAAAACAACGCATGAAAAATGATCCCTAAGCCGAAGGCCTAATAGCCTAATAAGAGTAAGACTAAGAATAAAAAATGCTCTTTGCGAAAATTGAATAAGAGTAATAGGCCTGTGATAGTTAAGTAAATGCCAAGTTTTGATAAGTTGAAGCAGCTTTCATTATTGTGATTGTGGTGGTAAAAGGATCATTTTGTTACATTTTTTACTTTTTTTTAAACTAAAAAATAATTAATTTTAATTAATAGTAATATAATAGGCAGGCCTATTTGACTATTTGAAAATAGTAAAAGTAATTATAATGTAATTCATTCAATAAATTCCTCATCTATTCCTACTCAATACTTAGTTATAAGTTATAAAAATAAAGTTATAATTGAATTATTAACTGCCCATCCATACTCCTTACCTTGTACTTATAATAAGTTATAATTATAACAACAACAAAAAACAAAAATAGTAGCCTAGAAGTTGAACTAGAGGCCTAATATTACTAATAAGTGTAGTGTGGTAAAGCCAAACTGCTCTGGGCTAGTGATCGTTTTTCAAATCAAAGTCAGTGTCATTGTGGCTCTCAGTGTTTCTCAGTCAGTTTCACTAACTGAAACTCACTCTAACTCTAGTCCCAGTGTAGATTTAGATGGACTTAAGATTGGGTAGCAATGTTGAATGCAGCTTTTCACTTATATATGCCATGTTGATGTGTAGAATGTAGACTGAAATAAGCAATGCCTCAAGAGTCAACTCTTTCCTCATATTATTCATTATTGGTCTTTGCCTTATACAGGATAGGCTATGGACAAGACCCACTCAGCCCACTGATGACATGTGCTCATCTCCTTCCCTCACCAGGCCTCATATAGTCATATAGTATAGCTTAGTTAAGATTTTACATACTGTGCACCATTGGCATTTATTATTAAATTAAATACTTCAAAAAAGAAGAGTTTCTTTAGGCACTCCAACTCAAATTTTCCAATACATCTGACATACACAAAGAGCATATCATTGGAAAGAGCTGGTTCTAAGCTTTCCAATGACACCAAGATAATCTTTCTATCACTTATAGGAGAAAAGTTATGAATTTTTTAGTGATTTATTTTTCCCCACTATTCGGCTTTGTATTTAATTTTTAAGACTGTGATCACATTAAGTTTCTTAAAATAAAATTTTAGACTTTAGATCAAATGTTCCCTGGGAGTCCAATTATACACAAGTCTGAAGTGACAAGGTTCATCTCACCCTGTCGATTGACTTTTTTAATAATACTAATAATAGTTGTAATTTAATAGCTGGCCTCGAGTCTAGACATTATAATTAAATTAGGCTGACATTTTAATTAAATCATATTTACTATTAAGTTATTATTATTGGTGTAAATTTTTATTATACATTTTTGTAACAAAAATTAACAACTGGTAATTCTTGTTTTGGTTTTACATTATTTTACCAAACTAAATTAATCTCTGTTACTTTTAAATTTTATTGAGGTCATAGGCTTTAATAAAGACAGTGAGGAAGATGGCCACTACCCCAGGCGGCACATTAATGGTTTTTAGATACCAGTAACAAAATATAAATGGTGCATGTAACAGCGCACTTATGGGAGTCTGTCCAGGGTGGCATTAAGTCATGGAACGCTGCTTTATACAGACATGACTTGATAGGCATATTTTGCATAAAAAATGGAGGTTTTGCTTCTCTTTTTTTTAGGTAATTGAAGATATAAGATGGCCAGCCAAAGTGTTTTTATTCAGTTCCGCTACTGTCCACTCTGCAGGCTCAACCACAAGAAATCTAAAAAACACATTTTCTCTAAACGTCATCAAGAAATTGTGGCTAATGTTCTGAAAAAGTTGTCCAAAAAGGTAACTTTGTGAAGTGTAATTAATGTTATTAATTAATAACTAAGATATAATCCTCATTAGTTTTAAAGACATCTTTGATGAGATTCATCATCTCCTTTGTCATCTTTCATGTTTCACTGACATATGGGGCAGTTTGGATTATTTTAAATAATATAGTAGGCTTAGTTTTTTTTCTTTTTAACTCTGTGTAGGTTCCAAGATTTGTTCAGTGTATTTCTGATCTCTGTAAAGCTTTACTCTACCATTTGTTATGCATCCTGAATATCCATTTTGTTTCCTTCTAATGTTATTGAAATGTTTTTCAATGAATTCTCAATTTTATCTTCATTGTTTAGATCACCGAAGCAAAATTGAAAATGAAGCCTCCATTAGTCTGTGAGATAACATGGGTGGAGTCAGACCAGACTGTATGGTGTTACTTTTGCTCAAGTGATGTAGTAAAACATAGGCGGCATATGACCGCTATGGGAGAATGTATGATCAGTCATGGAGGTCTGCTAGAACATATTACAAGGTTTGGATTTCAGATTTATATTTGACTGATATTTTACAAATCTCTTTACTCAGTGGTCATCAAACTGGGTAAATTACTCCATATTTGGTAAAAAGGGAAATATTGGGGGTAATGAGGGCTACAATAAGATAAAATGTAAAACTTTTTTTTAAATGAAATAATTTGTCATAGGCAAATCTTCATCTGGCCACTGTAATTTAGAAACGCACCCAACATGTTGTGGCTTGGCAGCAAGTTAGCTATTTTATAAGCATTAGTTATTTTGGCTAGTTGCCTATTTTATCCAGTGATCAGTGTCATTACTAGACTTGGTGTCATCCAGTGCAGTAAACTCATTGTATCACCCCATTCTGACTTCTTCACGGACCTCCTCAGGGCACCATTCCCTTATATTTTAGATGAGAGTGTCGTCCCGCTAATAGGCTGTCAGGCCCCTGTGAGAGTTCGGCAAATGCACATACCTTAGTAACACTACTGCTTATGCTCAAAATGTTGAGAGAGGCAACAAAAATTTTCAAAATTGCTTACGAGGAAGCAGTAAAAAATTTGCTGCCTTATGCAGAAACCACCATTAATAACACAGATTTTTCACTCTAATAAACATAAAAAGTTAAATCAATTATTTAACCACAAAGACTATATTTTCAAATTCCTCTGATTAAAAAATGCCCCAATTTTGATGTCAGTGTATCAAAATGAAACATCATTTTTACAAAATTTGAAGTGGACATTTTTTCAAATAAATCCTTTTGTTACATTATGAGGATTTTATTAATTTATTATTTAGCATTTATTTTGTATTTTTGTTTTTATATCATTGTATTCTCAGTATAAATAGATTCAATAAGCCATTTTTAATTTAAAAAGTCTACGATCTTCTTTGAACAAATTTGGGAGATAAAGTCAGTGTAATCAAATATATTTTTGGCAATGGCTTCAAATGTTCGTAGCCTCCTATCTTAACTACAAGAATTGACATATTTTAATCATTCCCAAGCATAATTTTCCAGATTTGATTTATAATCCAGATAAACATCCATCTTTTCTCCCAGGGACGATCACACTCAAAATACCGTAAAATTTTTGAAAGAAAATAAACTTGACCTAAAACGAGTACCTGATTTCATATTATCATCAAGTGACTATTTGCAGTAAGTTCCTTTATTTGCTAATGGTAGTAGTAAAGATAACATTTTTCAAAATACATTTTCGATAAAGTAATGCTCAACACATATCTTATCATGAGTTGATTGTACCATCTTAAACTTAAATTTGTGTAACATTAGCACAGCATTTGAAAGATTATTTCTTTTCCTAGATATCTTGAAAATACAGACGGTGTGTGCTCTAATTTCTTCAAGAAAAAGATGGAGGACCTGAAAAGGGTATGTAAAGTCATCCATTTGAATTTTAAATCACAAATAGAAAATAGGTCTCAATATAATGAGAATATTAAAATAAATATTTTCCTTAATAAAGATAGAAGTGTGAATTTAAATATATATTTTGTGTTGGTTAAATGCTATACCCAATGATTACTTCTACCAAATGTTAACTTACTCCTCATAACGTCAGAGATTAATTTGAAATGCTCTAAAACAGTCTCTGGAAACTTTTTAGACATTTTTAGGTCAATATATGCACCATAAACATTCACTGATGACATATTAATAGTGTAAGTCTATAGGAGTGGATGTCTTATAAAAGAATAACAAGGCTTTGGATAATAATATTTAGCCTCTGTCTTTTAAAATTAATTATTGTGTATATCCATAATCATTTCTATATCTTAAAACGGAAATGTGTATTTTTGCAGCTTGCCACTGAATTAAAAAGTCAAACAGTTAGCAGACTTCAGATTTTTGCTACGGGCTGTATCGATCAGGTCTGTGAAAAGGTCATACCTTGGCCTTCAAAATTGTATCCTAACCATAATAAAATTCAGTGTTGTAGTCTTTAATTTTATTTAAATCTGGCCCCCCATTTCATATTGCACATTTCTATGGTTGTTATTTTTGTTGAACACACCATGCCAGACCTGTTTACTTTTATGATTTTGGCGTACAATGTACGATTTTTAGATGTCTTTTACGATTGTACGCAGAGACCCGCCAAAACTGCGATTTTCAGAGGTCGGGTGAAAAGTATTGGGGTAATTTTCTGATTAAAAAAAAATTAAATAATTTTGATTGTTGGAGTTTGAGCCCTCTCTAATAAAGATCTGGCAGTGAATGAACCGAGAAAAACGATTGGTTGTAATTTTTTTTTTTAACTTGGAACCATCCTTCTTCATAATATGTACGCACTGAGAGGGGAGGTGGGGGTTTTTGAATAAGGAGAAAGCTGGGGTAGGGGGATTTGTGGGAATGTCAAAGTCTATAAAAATAACAACGTATCTATTGAGCTAGCTGCGTCAACTGTAATATTTAGACTAGTCACCCTAGCTACAACTTCACACACACCCCCCCCCCCCCCCCCCCCCCCCCCCTTTTTTTTCTTT